>JAKUCV010007809.1:0-40125 GCA_028386065.3 Turnera subulata | reverse complement strand
GTGGTGATGTACCTGTTGTAACTCTTTTTCTCTGTCCGCCCGAGATGCCTCTTATCATTTCATCTCCTACAATGGTGTCCTTGCAAATGTCAAGACCCAATATCTGTTTGGATTCAGATTAAGCAGAGAATTAGGTTAGCTTCATCAATTAAAAATAGGAACGTTGTTTTCCCGATACTACAGTATATTATATAATTGTTTAGGCAGAAAATGACACTTTAGTTAGCTGGCATGCAGGTGCATGCACAATATATATATATATGATTCTTTTTAAACCCACAAAATGTCTAATCTTAGGCCAACAATCTATACATGATTCCTGCCCGTAATTAATAAAATAAGCATTTCATGGACTTATTTACTTACTTTGAGCGTGTAGTCTGTAATAAGACTGCTTTCAACTCCTTCCATCGATGTTGCCTGAAATTTGTGTTAGAGCGGGTTAATTAAGATGCCAAGAACTTAATTTAACAACATTTTGGAGAAATTAGAGTAATTAACACTTGATGTGGTGGTAATTACCTTCATGAAAAGGTCGACATCTGCTTCCGGAAGAATTCCAGCAGCCTTTTCTCTTCTTGCAAGTTCAGCTAAGAGATCTACATACATTATATATACATCAATTGGCTTCCGCTTGATTAATTATTTCTTTAATTAATGGTCACGAAGGTTGAAATTTTTTTTGTCCAGCAGGATAATTACCATATCGAGTACCAACTCCTTGGCATCTGGCAGAAAAATCGAATGTTTCCTTGACGGTCAGTTCTGCTGTATGAATGTCATTTTGACTAATATAGGCAGATGATTTCTGCGGTACGAATTCGCTCAGCTTGTATCCATTATATGTAATGTCTCCCTCGACCTGCTTATTGGCAAAAGTTCACTGGTTATATTATACCATCATCCAAGTTGACATTTGATATCACTAATGGCGATTGCATTAAGATATATATTCTATATACGTCAAGTTTGTGTTTTTGATAAGTATATACGTAAAGTTGGTGACAAACCTTGAGGCTTGGGTCCAACTTTCCGGCCAGAGCGAGCAAAAGGGTCGTTTTCCCAGAGGCTGGGGGCCCTAGTAACAGTGTCATCCTGTGATGAAATATTAAGAATTAGTCCATATCAAATTGTTAATTACTAGTATTAGTTAACATAATATAACGGGAACTAACATTAATTCCAGTTTTGGTCACCTGTTACCATCTAATTGCTCAACTAATTTACGTACCTTGAAGGTTTTACAATCCCAGAGACATCTTTCAGGATTGTGAGCTTTTTTCTCTTTGCAAAGTTAATCCCAAGCATGCCAACGGCAGATTCTGCCATGTTTCTTGCACTATTAATAAGTGTGGGCAGAGCTCTAGTGCCAACATAGCAATCCGCTTCAATGGTTAAATGCTCAAACCTGACTTCTATCTTTGGAAGCTGTATTCCAACCCTGTCATCATAGTAGGAAAGTTACAATTAATATGGGTTGGTTAGTCAAATTTTCCTATTCATTCTAGGTTCAACTTGAATTGGGGCTAGGTACGTAGCACTTCAGCTAAGGCTGAATCAGTACAGAATTACTATGTTCACAAGCACATGTCAATGTCACATGCACATATGCAACTATCTAGGTACTAATGAATAGTACTTAAATGTTCATTAATGTTGTTGTTCTTGGACAAAGAGAACTTACTTGTCAATTCTCTGTCTAAATTTTTTCAAGAACTTCTCATTGTCTTCCTCTGCAACTCTAAAGACGTTGTCGATAAACTTTTGCCTCTCACTCATATCAAGCTTTGTGACATCAACTTCTTTGTGCCCGAATCTGTCTCCTTTCTGTTCGCCCTCCATGAAGGATGCGATGAGGCTAGTTCTTAGGCGATTATAGGTAGGCAACTTCTCTATGGCGGCCCATTTAAGAGCTTCTTCATCCTGATCAGCGTTACTGCTTCTCCTGGATGAGTGCACTAAGCCGCTTGAAAACACCTCTTCCATCCTCCTGCTAGCCCTACTGAAGCTCCTGCTTATGTTGCCCGCCAAGTTGTTGGGGCTTGTCATTCTCCTTGAAGAACTTAGTATCTCTATACCATCCATGATCTCTACTTTTGGTTTCTCTCTGAATATGTTGAATCTAGAGGAAACAAAACACCCTGCACATAAAAAGATTGTTCGGGTTCAAGTACTATAGCATCGACTAGTATTGAAAAAAAAAAAAGATAAAAGCTAGATGGGAAACAGAAGAGTTTTTCGGTGAGATCACTTACTCAGGCTAGTTTCTTAAACATGAGCTATAGAAGGAGAAGAAGTTGATTGCTTAATCTGGCAAAAGCTCTCTCTCTATGTCTTTTTTGTCTATATATGCAAGAGCCTATACATGGGTGCCTTTTTTTTTTTCCTTTGGTGATAATTTGAGGGGGTATATATATATATATAGCGTGGGAATATTGAGATTGTAAAATTTTCAAAAGGAGGAGAAATAAAGGAGATACTACGCCAATCTCACTTCATGATCATCTAGATTCTAGAATAAGTTGACCCGTGAGTCTCTGATCTAGAGAAAATAAATAAATACACTAATTGGCTGGTGATTCTTTAGTGCACTCCCCATGATTTTCCTTTTATTGCAGAGGATAGCCTGCTGCTCTCCATGTGGTAATTAAAGAAAATGAGTAGTTTTGGCTGTACCCACACCTCCCTTCCCGTTTCATTCAATAAGACAATAACTGAACCCTACCCTTGTATACCACCACAATGTGGAGTTCATAATTTACTGGGACGAGTTATGTTTTCTCTTTTTTTAACCTTCAGTCAGGAATGGCGTCTGCCTAATACTTGGACAAATTAAGTTGCTTTTAAGGTATATACTACTAATAAGAAAGTGTGTACCAAAAAGATAATAATACAATAACAAAGTTTGATACGTGGCACACTAGAAATAGAGTCTTGGTTAGACAAGCAAGAAAAATGCATATTTTAAAGTCCAAACAGTACTACTACCACATAGTAATGTGAAATGAAGTAAAATTGTGAACATTAAATTGCGTACGTAATGTTAGTACAACACTGATCCGAGACCAAACCAGAAAAACAAGAAGGATCAGAGAAAACTCCAATGCGTAATTGCACCTATTCAACCTCACAATCATTTCAAAACTACAGCAATTAATTGTGATAACGCTATTAGCAAGTTAGTCACTCGTGTTACTGTTTAATTTCTTCAGATCTAGTTGACCCAAAGTCCACAGGTGGATCCACGTTCGAGAAAGATAAATAGCTACATTCACGGGACATTGTTAATTAATATCATCTGGAATATTGTATTAATTCATAAGCAAGATTTTCAAAATGTTTGTCGTCTGGATGATGGTCATGTGGGGTCTCTTAATTTGTTGTGTAATTTCAGTTCTGTTCAGCTGCTTTTAATCAATGAATGGTTCATTCATCAAAGAAATAACACTGTCAATAATATGTATTTATTTAGAGATTTCTTTTTTACGTTTAATTTATAAAACTAGAAATGGGGACCTTTTTTCGTCTGTTGTTTGCATTGCTTAATTGTTTAGGTTTTGCTTGTGTTTTCATTCAGAGGAAACACATAAGATTACAAATTTGTTGTTATAAAACATATATAAAACGTGGATATCATTGTGTGATACTATTCCACCAACCCACTTCTTGTATAAATATTGTTGAATAATGAAAGGAAAAATGGAGCTGCAAACGAGCTCTTCTCCCTGCAACCTCTTCAATTCTCTTCTTCATGTTCTTTCATTATACATTCCATTTACAACACGTTATCAGCACGATAACGTCTCTACCAAGCAAGATTCACAAACAATAAAAAAAAAAAGAAAACACCCGATCACGTCTTAGATGCCTCAGATCTGTTGGACAACAAACCCGAGCCTCACCAAACTGCTACTGCAGGAAACAACCTGGCTCGACCACCGCATCAACACAACAGCAGTGACAGTTCGGTCGCACCGTCCCTCGGGCCCGCACACACAGAAGCCGACCTGTGTCCGGCGGCAGTGGCGGCCAAGAGACCACACGCAGGCCTCTCACCATTAATCAAACACAGCAACACAACTCACTCACACACACAAAGCATCCCAAAACAACTTGAAGGAAGAAGGGAAGGCCGGAGTCTTACCGGTAACAAAGCCCAGATCGGAGCCCCATTCTCAGGCACCGCTCCTCCCCTTGCTAGTGTGAGGCCGACGACACCCAGTCTTGGGACGATCCGCCGCCGCCTTCTTCTCCCACAAAGTCGAGCTCCTCCCTCTGTTTTTCGGTTTCCTGCGCCTCCGCGAGGAGGAGCAGAGTCTTCCCCCTCGACGGCGGTGTTGGATTTGGCCGGAGGGAGAGAGACTTCCACCACGGACGGCGGCGGCAGCCGTGGAGACAAAAGACGCCAACAACCCGACCCGGTAACGGCACCCCTCATCCCGTCCTCCCTGCCTCCGAAGACGGCAGCAGCCGCTCCAGTCGCCGCCGCCTCCGCGACCCCGACTCCTCCGTCCGCTCCGTCTACATAAGTTAAAGGCAAAGGTTTTTGGTTTATTTACAAAAAAAATTAATAATAATAAAAAAAAACCTACATAGCATCTAAACGGATGGAAACATACAAAGGCACATGGGGTCTGTGTGTTCCCTTTATTTGGATCTAATGGTGTTTTTTTTTTGTGTGGCTAGATATATGCTTATCTATTATTAATATCATCAGGAATTTTAAAAAAAAAAAGGGAAAAGAAGAAAAATCTGAAAAATATATATATTGAAATTTTTTTTTGAGAAAAACGAAATTAAAAAGTATATATATACCGGAATAGTAACCGGATACTATTATGATATATTATATATGTTATTACTGAAAGATTTATCGAGTAAGCATATTTTCTGTTTTTTTATTCCGATTGGGCTATTAAAAGACCCATAGCATTTAATTTTCCTGCACGATGAACAGTGATTTTGGCTGGAATCCGGCGAACGTGAACAGTCTTTCGGTCGGAATCCGGCAAAACTAGAAGTGTTTGACCGAAATCCGACGTCTCGAGATTTTCCCGACAAGCCCAGAAGTGTTTGGCCAGAATTCGATACCTTGGGTTTTTCCCGTCAAGCCCGGAAGGCTATTGTATTTATTTTATTGTTTTTCATTTAAGCTTGGGCTCATATTAGGCCCATTGTATTTAATTTCTCGTTTTAATTTCTTTACGATTTTATTGGGCTCGTATAAGGCCCATCGTATTTACTTTGCGATAATTTAATTTTTATTGGGCTAATTTATAAAAGGCCCATTGCATTTAATTTTTAGTCATTTATTTTAATTGGGCTAATTTATGAAAGGTCCATTGTTTTTAATTTTTCGGTTATTTAATTCTTCATTGGGCTAATTAATAAAAGGCCCATGTTTATTTATTTTAATTAAGTCTTTTGATTATGTTACTTGAATTTGAGGCCCACAAAATTTCGGGAAGAAATTTATCATGGGCATTAAATGCTAAAATGCATTTATATGATAATAGTCTGGAAGACTAAAAATAAGAGTCCAGCAGACTCAATAAAAGAAAATACAACGAAGACTGGAAGTCTTACCGTTCAAAAGATCCTGAAGATCCTTCAAAAGAAAATTGAAAATACAAACTATTACCACCAGAAGATGGAAATTATATGACCACCAGAAGGTGGATATTATACTTGCTTATCCTGAAGGAGCACTTCATTTTATATTCAATTTATTTTATGTTCAGTTTAAATTATTACGCATTGCAATTTATTTTATTTACTTTTTAGTACTTTATAATTGTTTCTAGAATAATGTCTCAAACATTAGTCTCGAAGACAATGCAAAATTGACATCCACAGGGGGAGAATTATATGTGTGGATGTCAATATAACATATTATGACATCTCGAAATGAGAAAAAGATTAACACGCTCCAGAAGAGCATAAATCCGAATATGTCCTGAAGAACACATGTTTTAATATGATCTAGAAGATCGTATATTTACGCTCTAGAAGAACATATACTCTTGAAGAGTACAGACACCCCTACTAATAAAATGAATTATTATGGATCCCGATGAATTGACTCTGATCTATTCCCTGAAGCGAATAAAACAGTATAATTATTTGTGCCTATGGGCGTAAATGAGATAATAAATGGAAAAGGCTCAAAGCAAACATGCATATTATTATTGCATAAACGGATACATAACTGGAGAACATTCAAAGAAGAATGGTTCTCATACATATGTTTAAACAGTAATTTATCTGTTGGGTTCAACATTAACCCTGAAACTCTGAGCCTCACCATTAATGTTGACCCTAACACTGTCGTTCCAGGAGAACCACATACCACCCCTGTTGTTTTCTCCAGGTATCTCAAACCGATTCGTTGGAGGAAAACGAAGTGGGATCACACCATGATTCTCTTCTGCTTGCCACAAAGTCTCAGTAATCAGTATCATGTTAGGCTTGTACTGATTCTTCAGATCCCTTAAGGTACGCACAAAGTCTTGAGACCTTCTTGCTATACCCCTGCAATTCCACAGTAAAAGTCGTACCTTAGGCCATGTAGGTGGTAACCCAGTCACCCTTGGGATGCTGCGAGCCATCATTGAAACCTGATAATAACTGCTTTGATTTAAAATTTGACATGAAGGCTCAAGCTGAAAATCCTACAGTCTATTAGATATGAAAAACATAATAGAATTAGCCGAGCCATAAAAGGAAGCCCTTAGATTGCTTTGGTCCTCTAGGAAAAATGTTTCTTTCATAGGAGTTACAAAGAACCTAGATGAATAAAGTTCATCAACAAACACTAAACGAGGAATTCTCGCCAGATCATTCAGTAATTCCTCTTGCTGCTCATTCACCATGCTATAAGCTAACCTATTCCTTCTTCCTAGAGAGGCACCCTCAACAAAAAAAACAGTAGCTGGAGAAGGCATTTTTCTTGTCTTGTTGATTTTTTTTCTGAGTTTTCTGCATCTTCCTGTCTCAACCGCCTCTCCTTCTTATAGTCTGAGATTAGACAACTAGGTGTTAGCTTTTCAAATGTGGACCATTTTTCTGTCTTCGAAAAGATCCAGAAGATTTTTCGGTAATTAAAACTTTGCATTATTTGTCGATAAACTCCAAAGCTTTTTCAATATTTGAGGTTTTGCTTTTGGAAAAGTTTCCCACTACTTTAATTATTGTCCAATAATTCTGATCTTTTCCGACATGAGTGGCAGAAATAAGCCTAATATTGACACATGTATTGCAGCCTGAAGCTAGCAGTTGAGTAATTGAAACTTAACATATCCAGCCAGAAGCTCGAATGCACTAGCCTGGAACTAGCAATTTTAAGTGCTTAGATACACAGCTTGCGCAGCCTAAAGCTGGCACCAACTTGAAGTTGGTTCATGGATTTATCATTTGGCATGACCGGTTGGGCCATCCCGGGTCAATAATGATGCACGAAATTTATTGGATCATTCATTGAAAAACCAGAAGTTTTACAATCAATGAATTTTTGTGAGTTTGTTTGCTGCAAAAATTATTATACGGCCTTCCTAAGATGAGAATGGCCAAGTATCACCAGCAAGTTTGAGAATAGTTCAAGGACATAAACGCGGACTGATAAATCTGCGGTGTTAACCATCTAGGTAATTTTTACGATGCATCGACTAGATGGTCTATTGTGTAACGCAAGTTGGCATTGTGCGTACTAATTTATTTAAGCCACTTGCAGGTATATGTCCCTACTTATGTTACTAGACTATATGTCTAGATAATGCTGGTATATTTCTTCAATGGATAATGTATATCATTGGAAATAAACCCAAGCAGATCTGGGGAAACATTGACAATTGATTGCAGGACTATTGATGAAATATTACTGTTTGAGAAAATGGTATTTTATATGCAGCAAACTTGAGTGCATCAAGCCAACATGATGTTATAAGATCCCCCCCATTTAATTGATTAATGATCACATACTTAGTATCTCCCATCTTCGGGCCATCGGTTATTTAGTATATTATGCTCCACCACAGGGTTGTGAAATGGTCTCTTAAAGAAGATTGGGAATCTACGTTGGGTATGAATCTCCATAAGTTACAAGAGTAATTAAAACCTATGATAGGAGATTGGAGATTCATTTATTGTAAGATTTGCTTATTAATTTGATGTTTTACCCAACATTAGGGGGAGGTAATAAGCAGCTGGATCAAGAGATTATTGAAATGATATATCTATATCTAGTTTTTGATCCTCGAATAAATTAGTATGAACCTGAAGTTCAAAAGATGATTCATTTGTAGGAAAATTGATATGCAATTGCCAGACACATTTAAATTAAGTGTGATCATATACCAGCTGCAAATGCTCCTGTTTAGATTGATGTTCCTGAAGAACAATATAAGTATGCAAATGAATCTATAGATTATACTCGGTTCCAAAAGAAAAGAAATTCTCGATAGAGAATAAAGGAGCAAAGTGATAAGATCCCAGTAAGGAAATAAGGCCTCCAGTAGAGGTTTGAATTAAAAGTCCTCATGTAAAGGAAAATCCTCTAGAAGAAGTTTTCTGACACAAATTGATAAAGTTCCAGAAGTAACTCAGGTACCTGAAATAAATGAGCATGATGAGATCTCAATCACAGTGTCAGAAATAAGATGGAACCGACGAGAAATAACCGTCGATGGAATAGTATTTTTATATAGCGCTAAATAAAATGAGGATCATGAACCTACTAATGAAAGTAGACGTTGTATGATTGGCCAAAATATATGAGATATAATTAAAGGCTGTGTTGGACTCGCATGTGAAACAAGTAATTTTTCGGACCTGTAGTTCGTACACCAGATGGTGTAAAATTTAATCGGTCGGTAAATGGGTATTTGTGCGGAAAATATAAATGAGATATAAAGCACGGTTGCACAAGGTTTTACCCAAACGACCTGATATTAATTATGAGGAGATACACTCCCCTGTGGTGGATGCAGTTATTTTGATAAGTCTGGCATTATATGAAAAGAATTAGAAATGCATCTAATGAATGCTTCTACAGCCTAAGTATACATGAAGATCCCTGAAGGATCCAAGTTGCATGAAGCAACTAATTCCCGGGAAATTACAAAAATTGGAGTTAACCTTTACATGATCATTATGAGTATGGATAAATTTATATATTTAGTGATTGGAACTCCAGAAGAAGGTTCCAAATACCGTGCTATTAGATTGGTCTTAGAGTACCCTGTCAAAGTGCAATTTACATTGCAAGAAAAAGTGCAATTTACATTGCAAGAAATATAAAGCCTGAAGCTTTTGACTTAGGCCTATTGGCATGATATGAATTTACTCTTATCTTCGGGGAATAACAAATATATAATCCTGTAAACCCGAAAGAGAGTAGAGTTGATTTTTGCAGATGTAGATCCCTTATTTAGTCCACACAAAGTACGGACGGACATCAACTACAACTTTACACATGATATTGCGACATCATCGGGACTATAAAAGCAAGATGGCAAGATAGACTGTCCAACGACAAAATCATGAAAATAATGCTGCTAACTCTGTCCAATTGAAGTAATGAAGTACCCAAAAGTGATCAGACATAATACACGTCACCAGAAGCTGACCAGGACGAATTGGCATGCAACGATATCAAGCAATCAATGGAGGTCAAAATGAGGGAGAGTAGAATACGCACTGCACTCTTTTTCCCTTCACCAAGTTTTTATCCCACTGGGTTTTTCTTGGTAAGGTTTTTAATGAGGCAGTTCTCCCTTAGCGTATTCTACCCAATACACAGTGACATCCAAGAGGGAGCGTTATAAAACATATATAAAACGTGGATATCACTGTGTGATACTATTCCACCAACCCACTTCTTGTATAAATATTGTTGAATAATGAAAGGAAAAATGGAGCTGCAAACGAGCTCTTCTCCTTGCAACCTCTTCAATTCTCTTCTTCATGTTCTTTCATTATACATTCCATTTACAACATTTGTCCAATTTTTCCATTCCCAAAGGCTTTTTTTTCCTGTTATTTGCTTCCATAGGTTGTTTACTCGTATGCTTTTGCTGCTGACTAGACCTTGACCAGTCTAACCGGACGTTAACTTGTTTGCATACAGTGCCAATTTTAATTAAAAAGAGGTCATTTAAAGTCAACCCCTTTTCATATATATTTCCTATTAATTAGTGAAATGCATTATTATTGCATAAAAAAGTTCTCAATTATTATTTTTAAAATTTCTATTCTTTTGTTGTGTAGTTTCAGTTTTGTATCAATAGAATTTTCTTTATTTGAGATCATTGCTGCATATTTCACCTACATGGCTATTGTATAATGGTTAGTTCTATATATAATTTCCATCCGGTATTCAAAGCTTAGGCATGAAATTCAGATTCGACCCGAATTGTCTACCTGAATATGTTGGATGAGTCTTTCAATAAAAATTTTCTGCGACAAGAACTCAAATCTGAAACCTCGTGAAACCAAGATGGCTTACCACTCAAGGCCAACTCCATCTTTAGCCTAGCTTTTCTTTTTTTTTTTTAAAGAAGAAAATTAGCCTAGCCTGTGGCAATACTAGGTTTTTGGATTCTGCTTCTAGAAGCATAATGATCCCCTATATTCGTGGGCACATGGACCACGAGACATATAATATAGAAAATTTTGATTGCTTTTACTTCTGACACCATGTACTCAAGCTACAGGTTGTATTGCACCCACATAATTAATAGCTCATAATTTTCGCAGGAAAAATATAATTATAACCAACCATCCAATTAGTTTACTGCCTTTGTTTATACAATCTAGTTTTTTTTACTAAATATAACGAAAACCCAACATGCTCCTGCTACAGATGATTCCATGTATAGTACAAAGACATGAGCAGGTTAAAGTTTGTTTGTTTGTTATTTATGATAAAAAAAAAAGGGGTTAAAGTTTGTTACATATTGCTAGCAATTTGGTGGCAAGAAAGTGCGAATCCACGAGGTTAGGTAAAAAAAAATTGCAAAAAATCATTAAATTATGATATCACGTAGACTATATGCTGAATTGGTAGCAAATGCTTCTTTTTTTTTTTCTTGATGAATACGATTGATTTTATTGATAGGAATAACTCCACACGTCAAAGACATCAAAGTAATGACTTACTACCAATACTGGAAACTACTAGGCTATAGTACAAACCGAGCCAGCAGAAACTGTAACCTATGACCTATCCCCTTATACACACGCAAGTTTACAAGTAGAACCACTCCACGCTTTTGAATTATCAGGACAGCTGATCACATCAGATAGGCAATAAGGGAATTCTGGTTGATGAGCTTTAACCCATGATAACAATTGCACCAGGACAATCACAAAAAACATACTCCAATCAACATCTTTGTTTTTAATGATCAACTTAAGAGTCCCGCCAAACCGCAGCAACTGGTGCCAAAATGAACTTTCAATAGCTACTATACACAGGCCAACTGGAAAATGAATTTTTCTGCTAAATGTCTTCTATCTATTTTGGAAGTTGAGAGTCCTGATGCAGTAGGCATAGAGGAAGGCAAAGACGACAGGGAACGCAACCAATACCACAGCAACTGGTGCCATGAAATCTGATTTATACCCAAAATGGTCGTCCAAGTAGTCTTTAATTCTAGGAGACTGGTCGCTTCCAGGAAGCTTAATGGTGTCAGTAACATCACCAAACTGAGACACAATCAATCCATACACTGTCCATGAAACTGGGCATATCCAATAGTACCATATCCACCACTTGGGAATTTTCTGAATGTACAAAATCCAATATGAAAATTATGTTAATTAATAATCTATAGTTTAATCAATCAATATCATAAAAGATATATTAATTAATTTGTACTATTGAATTTGAAAGAACAGAATCAAACATACCGGTCTTGGGATAAAGAATCCGGAGAAAAGATTGAAGAGTGCATAGAATGTGGCTGCGAAGACTGAGGCTAATTGATGGTTTGGTGTTAGGGAAACAGTCATCATGCCATAGTATGTGAAGTACAGCATGGTAAAGAATGTGACGTAGAAGAACCAGAAGAACTTGGCTGCTGTCCACTCGAAGGACAACATGGAATACACAATCAACGAGTAATATGATGACTGAAGCAGGACATAGGGTATCTCAGCAATGACCTGCAAGTCATGTCAGTAACAAGCTTGTCTGTCAGATTCTGTACATTATTTTATCCACAGAAGGCATTTTGAAGTACAAGACGGAATAATATTAACCTAAGGATGCATTAAATAAAGATGTTAGAGTAGATAGATAACTAGAGAGCATAAAATTCAGAAAAGAGAATTGCATTATATAAGAATACTACCTGTGAGAGGGCATAAGGCAAAGAGGAATACATTCCAGCAGCTCTTTCTCTATAAAAGACTGTTCTTTCAATAGCTACTACAGGTTGCACTGTGGAACAATTGTTGACACCGGCAAATACGACAGAAGCATACAAGGCCCCAAGAATTGCAGTCAGATCAGTGGCATTGTCCCTAAATTGTGATGACAAGTTAGTACAGTTTTTGCAGATTACAAAAGTAACATTCCAAGCGAGAGATATATAAGAGAGTAATATGCACTCACTTTTTAGAGCCAATGTCCCAGAAAATGGTTCCAAGTATAAGGGCGCAGCAGAGAGTGAAGAGTATTCTAACGATGTTATAATCAGGACTTCTCCAGTAGGTTATCCACTGCTTCCAAAGGCAAGATTTGAACTGCCCCCACATGGACTCAGAATACTGTGTGTCAAAGTGAAGATCGGTTGCTCCTGGTGGGGGTGTGCTTAACTCCCTCACCAAAGCTTGGTTCCTCCTAATCAATGGAAGATAAATACGATAAGCTCAATCCTCAGATGAAAAGCAACAGAAAGAAAATGTTGATGAGAGTTTTTGTGAAAGACGTACTGATACAGGGATGATGATTTATAGTACTCCGCGAAATCCATTCCAAGTCGAACCTCTGCGGCAATTGAGCTCACTTCTAACATCCATGTTGCTGGATTGTATTTTTCTCTGATTTTTGGAACTCCAGGGATTGCCTGCAATACATGATTTGCATAATGTTCATATAATGCATTGTTCTTATCAAAGATTTATCTAGATAAGAAAAATCGAGGGTGCCATGATACACCACCTCAAAGTATTCGATCATCTTGTGAGAGTGTTGTCCCAATGGCCCTGAATAAATCACTTGCCCTCCTCTCTTCATCAGAAGCAACTCATCGAAGGCCTCGAAGATGTCAATACTTGGCTGATGGATTGTGCACACAACTGTTCTACCAGTATCCACTGTGTTTCTCACGGTCCTCATCACAATGGCAGCTGCTCTGGCATCAAGACCTGAAGTTGGCTCGTCCATGAAAATGATTGAGGGATTGGCCACAAGCTCCACCGCTATTGTCAACCTCTTTCTTTGTTCTGTTGACAACCCTGTCACTCCTGGAATAGATTGTCAAGCTCTACCAACTCCATCACTTGATCTACAAAAAGCTGAAGACAAAAGACCCAAGTCAGTTTCAGTTGGCAATTTGCATGGCTTCAAAGTCTTGCTGATAAGAAGGGATGTAACCAGGTGGCTACCAGTTTTTCCTCTTTGCTGACTTCCTTAGGTAGCCTAAGGAATGCGGAGTAAATTAAGGATTCTTTGATAGTGACTTGAGGTGAGTGGATATCAGTCTGTTCACAGTAGCCTGAAATTCTAGCAAAAGTTTCCTGCTTCTTGGGGAAACCTGAGATTCTTATATCCCCTTCTATATATCCACCGGTCTTTCTTCCTGCCAAAACATCCATTAATGTTGTCTTCCCAGCTCCACTAACTCCCATTAGTGCCGTGAGCACTCCAGGCCGAAAAGCCCCAGTTACATCCCGAAGTAGTTGCAGTCTATCCTCTGTAACACCTTGGCTCCTCATTTCCTGTCACCATCAACCAAAGTTAGTTGCAAGAGAACTAATTGAAACTGTCAGACTCCGAAGATGAAAGTACTTGTGGGATAGTTTGTCGATCCATTTGTCGATTCTTACAGATGGCATATCCACATAATAGTTCACACAGTCAAATGACATGGCGAGGGGATTGAAAGGTAGAACCATCCCTCTTTTAGGCGCAACACCAGTGACAGCCTCCATAGATGACTCATCTTTCCTACTCTGCATTTCTCCTGAGATGTTCCAAGTAGATATGTGAAATTCAAGCTTATATATGATATCTCTAAATATATACGTATATTTTCCAAAAATTAGTGCAGACTCCACATGTCGTTTAATCTAATCCTTACTCTTTTTTCCATCAGAAGCAGCTAGTCTTTGTCTACCTTTGGAGCTTCCCTCCTCTCTTCCATCTGTTTCTTCCTCTGAAAGTATTGCTTGTGGCTTGGCAATGGCTATAAATCAAGTACACCGCATATGCATATTTAGAACAGCAGTGAGAAAAAAGATACCTGGAAATTAATAGAAGATATATCACATAGAACTTTATGTGGAAACAAATGCTTGAGCTTACGGCTAAAGTAGGCAAGAGTCATTGTGAATAGCACATTGAAGAGAATGGCAAAACCCGTCACAGCACCGACGCCTATCCAATACCATTTCTCATTCTCATAAACGTCATAATTTCGAAGCACTGCTGACCCCAATTTTGTAACCCCGTCTGATGACTGCAATTCCACATCAAATTTTACATCAGCAACTTTCTTTCTATAAGGCATACTTATTAATAAACACATGTCACCATGCATGTTCTCTAATGTCCAGTGTAGCATTTAAGCAAATTTGGAGCATATACCAGTTTTGTTGGCAGAACGTTTCTCGTTTTATTAAAACATTAGAGAGCAAGAATTACATAAAGTTTAAAGCTTAAAGATGAAAGGACAAGAAGAGAAGGAAGGACGGGTAGCATAAAAGATGCAAGGAGAATTAGAACAGCAAAAATCCATGTGATACAAAGAGCATATACCAGTTTGTCCATCCATCTGGGAGATGTGAATTCGTTGTTAGTCAAGGCATTGTAAGTGTATGTCATAGGCGATGCCCAATAAGCCCATTCCCACCAAACTGGCATTTTGCCTGTCATGGATTAGAGAAATTCTTTTGTTAGTGCATACATATTCTTTTTATCCAACTCATGACTATAAACTGCTGTGATCTTTTGGTTTATTCTTCTCTTACGCTTAGGAAGGATTGAGGCTCCAAGCAACAGGACAAGCAGAAGTACCAAAGACCCAGCACTGTTGGCAATAATCATAGTCTTGCAAACTCCGGCGATAAGCCTAAAAAGTCCATTAGCCATTTGCTGGTGAACAGTGACTATCAACATTTGCTTGAAAAACCTGCGTCAAACATTATATACAATAAAAAAACTTACTTCTACATACACATATAGAAACTCTAATAGAAGGAAAATTTAGAAGACTAGAATTGTAAGTAATGTACCTGCTAACTTGAGGTGCAAATCCAATGGAGTAGTATGTTATAGACGCCCAAAGAATAGACTCAATTACGGAGGGGAATAATTGCAGCAAGAAAGTTGGAAGTGTGAAAGTCCATGCAGGATGGAAGAGGAGGTCCCTTTGCTTGTAGAACACAGGAAGTCTTCTTATGATCACAGCCAGCTCCGCAAAACCATTGAACATGTTAATGATAAGAGTAAAATCAAGTGCCCCAACATAGCTCATCCCATCTTGTTCATTCCTGTGGTGCATTTTGGTTCTTATAAACATGGTGGACGCAATGAAAGCCATGAGAATAATTTGGAATGTCTTGATGGCAAATATGAGTGCATTCCTTTGGAGCATTATCCATTCTCTGGCCCAGGAAGCCTTGAGTAGCTCCATTGTTGACACTGTGTATTTCTTGAAAGTAAGAGCGGCCTTGTGGCTCTGGGATTTATCGAATGGAACTGAGAGTTCCTTGTGTAGTTGCATTCCAACGTGGAATTTCTTAAACTTCTCAGCGAATTCTGTAACTTGTACATAGCGATATGGTCTACCTCTGTCGACCCAGTATTGTTCTTGGTCTTTCTTGGAAGTAACCTGCAATGACAAGATCTCAGAATTCAGTATTGGCAAAGGTAGCGTCTCGGCCTGATTTTTTTTTGATGCTAAGCGTCTCGGCCTGATGACGGTCACTACAAACCAATGGATTATATACCTCTTGTAAGAAATCAGCGGTGCCTTTTCTCTCAGGACAGCGGAACCCACAGGTTTCGAAGAATTCAAGAATGTGTTCTCGTGGGCCCTGATACACAATATGGCCCTCTGCCAAGAGTATGATATCATCGAAGAGGTCAAAAGTTTCGGGCGCAGGTTGTAGTAAAGACACCAGGATGGTTGAATCAGTGAGGTGCACAATCTGCTGAAAACATTTTATTATCTGAAATGTGGTGGAGCTATCAAGCCCAGTTGATATTTCATCCATGAATAATGTCTTTGCGGGCCCAACTATCATCTCCCCTGTAATTTTTTCATCAAAATCAAAAGTAGTAAGATATTATATGATTATCCGAAGAAAAAAAAAAGTAATCGATACTATATCATGCCTCTGATCATTTGATATGTTTGGGTGGCGATGTACCTGTTGTAACTCGTTTTCTCTGGCCGCCGGATATGCCTCTGATCATTTCATCTCCTACAATGGTATCCTTGCAAATATCAAGACCCAATATCTGTTGCAGATCAGATTAAGCAGATAATTAGTTAGTTGGCATGCAGGAGCACACTATTATTTCTTTTAAACCCAATTGGTAAAAGAATTCCATGGAGTTAAGAAATTAAACTTTACTTACTTTAAGCGTGTAGTCTGTAATAAGACTGCTTTCAACTCCTTCCATTGATGTTGCCTGGAATTTGAATTTAGAGTGAGTTAATTAAGTTGTTAAGAACTTTAACAATTTTTTAGAGAGATTAGAGATGAATTAACACTTTATGTGGCATTTAATACCTTCATGAAAAGGTCGACATCTGCTTCCGGAATAATTCCTGCAGCCTTTTCTCTTCTTGCAAGTTCAGCTAAGAGATCTAAATACATGTATACACATTAATTAGCTTCCGCTTGATTAATTATTTCTTTAATTAATTTTTTTTGGTCTAGACAGAATAAATTAATCACCATATCGAGTTCCAACCCCCTGGCATCTGGCAGAAAAATCGAATGTTTCCTTGACGGTCAGTTCTGCTGTATGAACATCATTTTGGCTGATATAGGCCGATGATTTCTGAGGTACGAATTCGCTCAGCTTGTATCCATTATATGTTATGTCTCCTTCAACCTGCTTATTGGCAAAAGTTCACTGGTTATATTATCATCACCCAAAAAAGACATTTGATATCATTAGTACATAAATTTGTTAATTACGCCAATACCGACTGCATTAAAGTATATATTCTATATATGTCAGGTTGGTTACAAACCTTGAGACTTGGGTCCAATTTGCCAGCCAGAGCGAGCAAAAGGGTTGTTTTTCCAGAGGATGGGGGACCTAGTAACAGTGTCATCCTGTGATAAATTATTTAAGAATTAGCCCATATCAAATTATTAATTAACATGAGAATTGACAGATGCTTTGTCTATTATCGGACACAGTTCTGGCAACCTGTTACCATCTAATTGCTCAACTAATTTACGTACCTTGAAGGTTTTATAATCCCAGAGACATCTTTCAGGATTGTGAGCTTTCTTCTCTTTGCAAAGTTAATCCCAAGCATGCCAACAGCAGATTCTGCCATGTTTCTTGCACTATTGATAAGTGTGGGCAGAGCTCTGTTACCAACATAGCAATCCGCTTCAATGGTTAAATGCTCAAACCTGACTTCTATCTTTGGAAGTTGTATTCCAACCCTGCCATCATAATATGAAAAATATAACGGTCAACAAAATTTCCCTGAATTCATTCAGGGTCAACTTGGAGCTAGGTATAGCTTCATCTAAGGCTGATTCAGTGCAGAATTTCTATGTTCCCTAGCACTGTCACATGCACATACAACTATCTAAGTAACAACTAGTTAATGTTCGCTAATATTGTTCTTGGGGCTAAGAATACAAACTTGTCAATTCTCTGTCTAAATTTTTTCAAGAACTTCTCATTATCTTCCTCTGCAACTCGAAAGACGTGGTCAATAAACTTTTGCCTCTCACTCATATCAAGCTTGGTGACATCAACTTCTTTATGCCCCAATCTGTCTCCTTTCTCTTCGCCCTCCATGAAGGATGCGATGAGGCTAGTTCTTAGGCGATTATAGGTAGGCAACTTCTCTATGGCGGCCCATTTAAGAGCTTCTTCATCCTGGTCCGCGTTACTGCTTCTCCTGGATGAGTGCACTAAGCCGCTTGAAAACACCTCTTCCATCCTCCTGCTAGCTCTACTGAAGCTCCTGCTTATGTTACCCGCCAGGTTGCTTTGGCTTGTCATTCTCCTTGAAGAACTTAATACCTCTATACCATCCATGATCTCTACTTTTTGTCTCTCTCAGGATATATTGAATCTAGAGGAAACAAAAACACCCTGCACATAAAAAGGGTGTTTTTTTTGGAGTATAAATGTGGAGGGCCGAAGCCCAATAAGAAGAATGTTTAAGGACTGAAGCTAGCTAGAACATGGGAAACAGAAGAGTTTTCCCCTGAGATCACTTACTGGGGCTGGTTTCTTATACATGAGGTATATATAGAAGGAGAAGAATTAGTTGATTGCTTAAGCTCGCAGCTCTCTTTTTGTCTATATATGCAAATATTTATTGCTTCCCTTGTGGAAAATTTGCAAAAGGAGGAGAAATAAATGAGAAAGTACGCCAATGTCATTTCATGATCTTCTCTAGAATCAGTTGACACTTCACCAATGTCCCTACACTACTATTCACCATTTATATATAGCTTGAGGACCTTCTTGAACTAGTATAAAGAAGTGTAGGATTGTGACCATAGTTACTTTCTATTCTATTTTTATTGGTTGTGCCTATATATGATCTGGTAATTAATTTTTTTACTTTTAGTTTGATATTTGTATTCGTCCCAAGTGAGTAGGATTTTTAGTTGTATCCTGATATCTTTTGTATTTTGTTCCATTAATGGAAGATATGTTTTGAAAACAAAAATAAGTTGACCCGTGAGTCTCTGTTCAATAGAAAATAAAATACACTAAATAGCCTGTGATTCTTTATAGTGCACCCCTATCGTTTCCTTTTACTGCTAGCCTTCTGCTCTCCATATGACAATTAAGAAAATATGAAGTTTTGGCTGTGCCCACGCCTCCCTCCCCGTTCCATTCAATAAGACAACAACTGAGCCCTGCCCTGCCCTAGTTCCAAAATGTCGAGTTAATAATTTACTTACTTGGACAAATTATGTTTCTCTCTTTTTACTAAACTTTCAGTCAGGAATGGCGTCTGCCTAATACTTGGACAAATTAAGTTAAGGTAATACGGAGGTTAGACAACGGAATAAATATGTCTATCTTAGAAATAAAGTCCTGGTTTTTTTTTTTTTGACAACGCAATAAATATGTCTATTTTTAAAGTCCCAAACAGTAACACACCACACAGGAAATTTAGTGAACATTAATTGCGTAATCCGGGTTAGTACAAGTGTACAACACTGATCAAAGTAGACTCGAGACCAAGCAAAAAAAAAAAGAAAAAACAGAAAGGATCAAAGAAAACTCCGATACAGAATTATTGCACCTATTCAACCTCAGAATCATTATAAAACTACATGTTAATTGTGATACGCCATTAACAAGTTAGTCACTCGTGTTACTGTTTTCTCCATGTCTAACTGACCCCAAGGTTTACATGCCACTGGTGGAACCACGTTCGAGAAACGTATCTAGATTAATTCTTCACCACACGACATTGTTAATGTCATCTGGAATATTTTATTAATTCATGAACAAGATTTTCAAAATGTTTGTCTGTCTGGATGATGATCGTGAGGCCTCCAATTGTTTAGGTTTTTGCTTTCGTTTTTAAGTCAGAGAAAACCCATAAGATTACAAATTTTTCTAATCTTTTCCAAAGCCTTTTTGTTTAGTCGTATGCGTGCTGCAGACTTGACCTAGACCAGTCTAACCCGACGTTAACTTGTTTGCATATCAATTCCTACGACAGTGCCAATTTTAATTATAAAAGTTAATCCTTTTTCCATTTTTTCCTATTTTAATTATTGAATTATATTATTATATGAAAAATTAATTATTATTTTTAAAATTCCTATTTCTTTTGTTGTGTAGTTCCGGTTTTGTACAAACAATTTTTTTTTTTATTTGAGATTATTGCCACATATTTCACCTGCATGGCATATAATGGTAATTCCACACATAATTTCCATACATAAGTTGTCAATAGCCTCAAACAAAAACTTTGAAATAAATTATTACAACTCCTAAGACGTCAATTTTTTTTTTTAAAAAAAGGAAGGAGTAATTCTTTTCATATTTGGGCATTCCGGGAGCCAATCGAATACAATATTTTTGGATTCTGCTTCTAGAAGCACACTGATTCCCTATATTCGTGGGACGTGCATCATACAAAGGACCAAGAGACATATAATATAGAAATGTTTGATTTATTTATTCCTGACACCAATTGTACTCTAGCAATGCAGGTTGTAATGCATGCACCCACATAAATTAATAACTCATAATTCTCGCTGGAAAATAATTATAGCCAACCATTCAAGTTAGTGTCTTTATTTATACAATATTCACTAATTAAATACAACGAGCACCAAACCAGCTCGCGCTGCCTATGATTCAATATATTATAGAAAAACATGGGCAGGTCAAGGTTTGTTACATGGTTAGCAATCTCATATTTGGTGCAAAGAAGGTGTGTTTGAATCCACCTCATTTGGTTTAAAAAAATGCAAAAATTTTATTAAAATATGATCACATTACATTTCTCCGCTTAATATAAGATAATTGCGTTGATGGGTCAAAATTCTAGAATTTTCAGTAAAGACAACTCTTCTCGACTATTTGCAAAAAGAAAGCATAAAGATTAGAAAATGTGGAATAGTAAATAAAACAGAGTTATTTTCTATATATCTAGTCAAAGTTGTTGGCTATTAGGAGTGATATTTATAAGAAAAATCTTCGTTTCGTAGCGATCCAATGCGATCCATTGCTTCATTACACGAAAATGATGGTCTAACATTACAGGAAAAAATATTCATTATGATTGTATTTGTCGGCTAAAAAAAATTGATATTTGTTAAGGAAGGAGCCTACTAGGAGGATTAGTTTAATTATTAGATTATTAAGGCTGCTACGAAAAGCGGGATTGTCGTTTCGTCCTCCTGGGTTTATGGCGCAAAACATGCTTATATTTGTTGAACCGTCAAATCAAACCAGAAATTGAAGGGCCTGGGCTCCTGAAATCAAAGCTGTTATACCCGAGGCTCACTATCTGATTGGGCCTCAATAATACTATTGGACCTTTTCTGTCTGGGCCTTTTAGTATTTATTGGATTTTGAATTGGTTTTACACTATCGGCCTTTTGTTTTTCCTACTATGACGGGCCTTACAGAGCACTGGAAACAGGAAGCATTAGTTGAAAATTGACTTCATAGATTTTATTATGGAGCATATATCAGACAAATTTGGATATTATTAACATTGAAAAAAAAATAAAGTACATTTTCACCAACAAAAAGGAAGAAGATTACACTCCAAAAAGATCAAAGCACCATCTATCTTTTTATATGGTACATTATCATCATCATCATCCATGGTTTCAACCGCATTATGTATCTACAAGGCAACTAGAAATAAGGACTCTTTTGGGGATGAATGAAGCTCTTCTATCTTGATTGGAAGTTGAGGGTCCTGATGCAGAAGGCATAGAGGAAGGCAAAGAAGATAGGGAAGACAACCAATACAACAGCAACTGGTCCCATGAAATCTGATTTATACCCAAAATGGTCTTCAATATAGTCTTTAATCCTGGGAGTCAGGTCAGTTCCGGCAATCTTGACAGTGTCAGTCAAGTCCCCATACTGTGACACAATCAGTCCATAGACGGTCCATGCAACGGGGCATATCCAGTAGTACCATACCCACCACTTGGGAATTCTCTGAAATGTTCAAAGGCAATTGTGAAATTTAGTTAAATTTATTGCATTAACTAAGTGTTTGATTAGTACTATGTATTGCATTTGTAAGAATTGTTAACATACCGGTCTCGGGATAAAGAATCCGGAGAAGAGATTGAAGACCGAGTAGAATGTTGCTGCGAAGACTGAAGCTAGCTGGTGGTTTGGTGTGAGGGAAACGGTCATCATTCCGTAGTAGGTGAAGTAGAGCAATGTGAAGAAGGTGACATAGAAGAACCAGAAGAACTTGGCAGCTGTCCATTCGAATGCAATCATTGCGTACACAATCACTGTGTAATATGATGTTTGAACCAAACAATAGGGTATTTCAACAATGACCTGCATTTCATGTAATTGAGAAGTCAGTCAAGTAGATTCTATGGTTGTAACTGCAATTGTAACCCTACAAAGATGGAATAGGAATTGCTTAAGCTTACCTGTGCTAAGGCATAAGGCAAAGAGGAATACATTCCAGCAGCTCTTTCTCTATAAAAGACTGTTCTTTCGGTTGCTACTACAGGTTGTACTGAGGAACAATTGTTGATACCACAAAACAAGACAGCAGCGTACAAGGCCCCAATAATCACCGTCAGATTAGCCGCATTGTCCCTGAAATGTAGAGAAGAGTTAGCATACAAGAGTCATCAAGTTTTCTGTCATTAATATCCTCAACACCAAATAATTAAGACAATACTAGAGACAGTGCACATTACTTCTTGGTGCCGATATTCCAGAATATGGTTCCGAGCATAAGGGCTGAGCACAAAGTGAAGAGGAATCGAACAACATTATAATCAGGACTTCTCCAGTAGGTCCACCATTGCTTCCATAGGCAAGATTTGAACTGTCCCCACAAAGACTCAGAATACTGTGTTTCAAAGTACAGGTCTTTGGCTCCTGGTGGGGGTGTGCTTAGCTCCTTGACCAAAGCTTTGTTTCTCCTACACATTGCAAAATATATAGGTAAGCTCATGGTTGGACAGATTTACTGTTGGACAACAACAAGAAACAAGAGCTAAATGGTTTATTGCTTGACATACTGAAACAAGGATGATTGTTTGTAGTGCTCCGCGAAATCCATTCCGAGCCGGAGCTCAACTGCTACTGAGCTTACTTCCAACATCCATGTTGCCGGATTGTACTTCTCTTTGATCTTAGGGACTCCAGGAACGGCCTGCAAAACATGATTTTCATAATGTCAGTTAATTAAAGTGATTACTCTCCAGCAATTAGATAAAGCAAACTTTAGAGATATAAATTACCTCAAAGTATTCAACGATCTTGTGAGAGTGTTGACCCAGTGGCCCTGCATAGATCACTTGCCCTCCTCTCTTCATCAGAAGCAACTCATCAAAGGCCTCAAAGATGTCAATGCTTGGCTGATGGATTGTGCAGACAACAGCTCTTCCTGTCTCCACTGTGTTTCTCACAGTCCTCATCACAATGGCAGCTGCCCTGGCATCAAGACCAGAAGTTGGCTCATCCATGAAAATGATCGAGGGATTGGCAACAAGCTCCACAGCTATCGTCAGCCTCTTTCTTTGTTCAGTTGACAACCCTGTTATTCCAGGGAGACCAACCAGAGCATCCTTGAGATTGTCTAGCTCTACCAACTCCATGACCTGATCTACAAAAAGCTGTAGAGAGAAAGAGCACTGTAAGTTTAAGTTCATAATAATTGCGTGCTTCATATTCAGCTCAAAATGAAAAAGAATTACCATTTTTTCCTCTTTGCTGACTTCCTTAGGGAGTCGAAGGAATGCAGAGTAGATCAAGGATTCTCTAACAGTGACTTGAGGCGAGTGGATATCATTTTGTTCACAATATCCAGAAATTCTAGCAAAAGTTTCCTGCTTCTTGGGGAAACCTGAGATTCTTACATCTCCTTCAATATATCCACCAGTCTTCCTTCCAGCCAAAACATCCATCAAAGTTGTCTTTCCAGCTCCACTAACTCCCATCAGAGCTGTAAGCACTCCAGGCCTAAAAGCTCCAGTAATATCACGAAGTAGTTGTAGCCTGTCTTCACCAACTCCTTGGTCCCTCATTTCCTGTCATCATCAGTTCAAGTTACTTATAAGGACAAAATGCAAGGTTGTCCGCAATAAGAGAATCTGGTCTATGAAAGTTATTGCTACTTACAGATGGCATATCCACATAATAGTTCACACTATCAAAAGACATGGCGAGTGGGGTGAAAGGTAGAACCATCCCTCGCTTAGGTGCAACACCAGTAACTGCCTCCACAGATGAATCGGCATGTACATTGTCATTTTCCCCTGAGATATTACAAGCTCGTGAGTAAAATTCAAGTACATGAACTTCTTTTTTATTTAGAAACTAAAGCAAACTATTTAAACTTTATCTCTTCGGATTCTTACTCGTGTTGTTTGCAGCGGAAGAAGATAGGACTGGTCTAGCCTTGGAGTTTTCCCTTTCCTCTATTTCCGCTGCTTCTTCCTCAGAGATTGTTGCTTGTTTCTTTCCCGGAGCTGTAAATCAAACAATGACTTATCCATGATTAGTAACCTATAGTGGCAGAGAGCAAGTTATGGAAATCAAAAAGGCATATCATGGACTTACGACTAAAGTATTGCAGAGTCACGGTGAACAACACATTGAAGAGAATTGCAAAGCTCAGCAGAGCACCAACGCCAATCCAGTACCAATTTTTGTTGTTGTAAACGTCAATATTGTCAAGCACTTGCTCGCCTAGTCTAGTGGTAGTACTGTTGGTTGCCTGCAATTTCCATCAAAATTGTAAATTAGGTTACTTCTTTCCACAATTTTCTCTGATATTTGATTACTGATTAGATACGGAAAAAGGTTGTAAGTGGCGTACCAATTTGTTCATCCACCTTGGAGCGTAGAATTCGTTAACGGTTAAGGCATTGAAACTATATGTGATAGGAGAAACCCAGTTACCCCACTCCCACCAACTTGGCAGTTGACCTGTCAGTTGTAAAATCATTGTTAGTTGCACTGTGTAAATCTTTTTGTTTTTCTATAAAACAATGCAATCTTTAAGTTTCTTCTTGGCTAGCTAATTACCTTTAGGAAGGATGAAAGATCCAAGTAAGAGAACAAGGAGGAGCACAAGAGACCCGCCAGAGTTGGCAATGATCATAGTCCTACAAACCCCCGCAATAAGCCTAAAGAGTCCATTGGCCATTTGTTGGACAAGAAAGACGACCACAATCTGCTTAAAAAACCTGCAAATGTACGCAGTAACCAAACTTGCTCAGTTGATACCCTCACAACAACTATAAACAAGACTCGGAAAAAGAAAGGGGAACAATTAATAGCTGCGATATACAAACCTGCTAGCTTCTGGTGCAAATCCTATGATGTAATAGGTAATAGACACCCAAAGAGTAGATTCAATCATGGAGGAGGGAAGTTGCAGCAGGAAAGTAGGGAGTGTGAAAGTCCAGGCAGGATGGAACAGAAGGTCTCTTTGCTTATAGAACACAGGAAGCCTTTTTATGATCAAAGCTAACTCAGCAAAACCATTGAACATATTAATGATCATGGTGAATGAGAGCGCCCCAACATACGCCGCTGCATCCTGTTCATTCCTGGTGTGCATTTTGGACCTAATAAACACCGTGGCCGCCACGAAAGCCATGAGAATAATCTGGAAAGTCTTGACTGCGTAAATCAGTGAATTCCTCTGTAACATGATATACTCTCTGTCCCAACAAGCCCTGAGCAGCTCCATCTTCGACACCGCATATTTCTTGAACGACAGAGCTGCTTGATGTCCCTTGGATTTGTCGAAAGGAACCGAGAGTTCCTGCTGTATCTTGTCGCACACGTGGAACTTCTTGAACTGCTCCACAAACTCAGGAACCGTGACATATCTGTACGGTCTATTTCTGTCGGCCCAGTATTGTTCTTGGTCCTTTTTGGAAGTAACCTGAAGTAGTAACAAGGACTCGAGTTCAGTATTGGCAAATGTTTTAACTATAAATTACTTTTTCTTGTTTCGGTTAATTAATTAGATTATTACAGATCATATATATACCTCTTGTAAGAAATCAGCGGTGCCTTTTCTCTCAGGACAACGGAACCCACAGGTTTCGAAGAATTCAAGGATGTGCTCACGCGGGCCCTGGTACACAATATGGCCTTCTGATAAGAGTATGATATCATCGAAGAGGTCAAAAGTTTCGGGCGCAGGTTGTAGTAAAGACACCAGGATGGTTGAATCAGTGAGGTGCACAATCTGCTGGAAACATTTTATTATCTGAAATGTGGTGGAGCTATCTAGCCCAGTTGATATTTCATCCATAAATAATGTCTTTGCGGGACCAACTATCATCTCCCCTGCATCCATCATCATAATTAAGATATTATTATAAGATTCTCCAAAGAAATAAATAGGGACACATATCTTTTAATTTATTAGCAACAACATGCATTCACTGTTTTGTACGTTTTCTATCGCACATATGGACAGCTAAAATTTTTTCAGTATTTTAGTATAGGGCTCTTTCTTTGACCAAAAATTGAAGGGTCTTGCTTCGCTAGCTGTCATCGAGAGCACAAGCCACAAGGGGTACTTGTTTTGTTTAATCATCATATTTGGTGGGTGCTTAAATGGTATTATTAGTATTACCTGTGGTTACTCGCTTTTTCTGTCCACCAGAGATCCCTCTAATCATTTCATCTCCCACAGCGGTATCCTTGCATACATCAAGCCCTAATATCTGATATCATTCACAAGCAGAAGAGAATCAGGGCATGCTAATCCATTCAAATAAAAGAGGACAAGTTTCTCAATAATCTAATCGACATGTTTGGTGAATTTTACAATTTATTAAATGGAAAACGACAATATGATTTGTTGGCATGAGTTAGCAAAAAATGTTATCCTCTCTATACAATTATTGTTGTTTGTTAAAAGTTAATAACATTTCGTCGTGGACATTTGTGCCACTTGAGCGTATGGTTTATTTAATTAGATGCTTAGCAGCCTTTACAAATTATTAGGCGGAAAACGACAATATGCTTTGGTGGCATATGATTTATCAAAATATCATACTTAAACATCAACTATTCTTGTCTGTCAAAAATTTTTAAAAATTCCCTAGTGGTTGAAAGTTGAAATGAAACACTTACTTTGAGCGTGTAATCCGTAATAAGACTGCTTTCAACTCCTTTCATTGCCGTTGCCTGAAAGTTAAATCACCGTTGATTTAGAGAACGTAGAGATTAATTAAAGCTACTTTTCTTCTTAAACCTTTAGCCATCATGTGGAATTTACCTTCATGAAAAGGTCAACCTCTGCTTCTGGGAGAATTCCTGCTGCCTTTTCTCTTCTTGCAAGTTCAGTCATGAGATCTACAAGATTAATAAAATAAATTAATTAGAGGGAACTTCATCATTTTCTTTTTAGACAGAATTTTTGTAATTTCCCTAGGAAAAGAAAATAGATAAATACCATATCGAGTCCCAACTCCTTGGCACCTAGCTGAGAAGTCCAATGTTTCCTTAACAGTCAGCTCTGCTGTATGAACATCATTTTGACTGATATATGCAGATGATTTCCGCGGTTCAAATTCATTCAACTTAACACCATTATATGTTATGCTTCCATCCACCTGCTTGTTGCAAATGTAAACGGTTATTATCATCATCTTCCAAAGTTCAAATCTGACAACATTAGGAGATCAATTGGTTCTGCTATGCAGAATGCTTATATTATATATAAACATGGCTACAAACCTTAAGACTTGGGTCCAACTTTCCAGCCAGAGCTAGCAAAAGGGTCGTTTTCCCAGAGGATGGGGGACCTAGCAGTAATGCCATCCTGTTAAGAAAACATCAGTCCACGTCAAATCCTAGGCATATGATTTCTGAAATTAATGGCTATGCTAGCCACATTTCTTCTTTTGGTAGCCAAATTTCCTCTCATAACACAGTTTTTCTTTGTCTTTTTTGGGATCATAGACACAACTCATATATTTTTACCTTGATGGTTTTATAACCCCAGAGGCATCTTTCAGGATTGTGAGCTTTCTTTTCTTTGCAAAGCTAATCCCAAGCAAGCCAACAGCAGATTCTGCCATGTTTCTTGCACTATTAAGAAGTGTGGGCAGAGCTCTGTTGCCTACATAGCAATCCGCTTCAATGGTTAAATTCTCGAACCGAACTTCTATCTTTGGAAGCTGTATTCCAACTCTGCAATTTGTATAATAGGGAAAAGTGATTGGTTACTACAAACTTTCTCCACAATCCACTCAGCTAAGGTTGAATTAGTACAGCAGCATAATAAGATTTACCTGTCAATTCTCTGTCTAAATTTTCTCAGGAACTTCTCGTTATCTTCCTCTGCAACCTTAAAGACCTTGTTAATGAAGTTTTGCCTATCGTTCACATCAAGCTTTGTCACATCAACTTCTTTATGCAACAATCCTTGATAAGCGTCCTCGGTGAAGGTTGTCATGAGACTAGTTCTTAGCCGGTTATAGGTTGGCAACTTCTCTATGGCGGCCCATTTAAGGGCTTCTTCATCCTGATCTGCACTTCTTGTGCTTCCCATAGAATGCACTAACCCACTTGACAATACCTCTTCCACTCTCCTGCTAGCCCTGCTTAAGCTTCTGCTTATGCTTCCTGCAAACTTATACCCTGCAGGCGGAGCTCGCCTGGACGAGCTTGACATCTCTATACCGTCCATTTTTTTTTCCTTAATCAATTTGCTCAGAATATATTGATTCTAGAGCACAAACACCCTGGAGATCACAAAAGGGTCAGGACTGAAATTAGAAATTTTTCAACTCTGGGATGCATAAAACAAAGATACATAACAAAGAAAAAAAAAGACATGGATCAAGTTCATGAAGTCTCTTACTGGGTCTTGTTTTCTTAGACTTGAACTACAGAAGGAAATGATCTGAATCCTCAACCTTGAAAGAGCTCTCTTTCTATTATCTTTCTTGTCTTTTTGCAAAATCTATATGGCTTTTTCCTTGTAGTGAAGAGCCAAGCGGTTTGTGTTACTCCAATGGAAATTTGGGGGGTATATATATTATATCATATGGAAATGGGAAGTGATGTGAGACGAAATTTCTCAAGGATGAGAACGGAGAATTAAAAAAAAAAAAAACCCACGAGTCTCTGATCCGGAAATATCAACAAATTGAAAAATATATGTGAGCAGCTGGTCAATATTGAATCAAAGTTCTCGATGGTGTTATTTTATTTGCAAATGGTGTAAAAGCATGTTCTCAATGTGAGGAATTCAGGATTTTTATAATATGGCGGCATTTGAGACTTCCTATCTGTTTCTAGCAACTGAATGGGACCCACTCCAGTTCTTAAATCGTCAATTGTAATTTTGACGGACCGTTACGCTAAGTTTGGAAAGATATTTAGAGGGAAAAGAAAATAGAAAGAATGAAATAGAGGAAACTTTGAAAATTCCTCAGTTTGTTTGGAAATACTGAAAGGGGAGGAAGAAAAAAATGGAAGAGACATCTTTTATTTGGAATGAGAAACGATTAAAAAAAATTAAGTGGAGCATAAATTACAAACAGATCCTTTTATCTCTTTTTTTCTCCAAAAATAGAGAAAAAAAAGAAAAAAATATGGATAAATTTGTTAAAAGCTAAACAAATGGGACAATCTATAAGGAATCTCCCCATTTTCTCCTGGAGAGGAAGAATTTGGCGGGTCAAATCTTTCCAAATTATATTCTCCTCAAATTCTCAGCTACCAAAAGAGGGAAAGAAGCATTCATTTTGTTAAATTATCCCGACTCAATCGTCCTCATATTTCTTTTTTTTTTTGTCGAATCGTCCTCATATTTCTTATTAGCCGTTAGTTACAGGTGTATAATGTTGGCCTAACATGAAAATGAAGAGTGTTTTTAGGGAAATAAGGTGGAGATGTGGCTTATTTCTTGGACAAAAGAAATGAGGGTTGATACATTTATGTGATTGAATTTTTTGATTAAATATTACTATGTGCTAAAAAATTGTGCTGCCAGCAAAGGTTAGGTTAATTGATTGGGATTTTCCCTCTTATTGAGATCTATAAGAAATTTTGTTTTTTATTACCGCATGTGGCATGCCATAACCTTGTACGTACTGGACAACCACTCCTTAATGCGCCAAGACAGGCTAGAAATAATCAATTTAAAATATAAAATTTGTGACATTTCTAATTAGAATCATACGTCACATTGGTAAATGCCTGTTAGAACGAACTTATAAGTTATAGTGCATTGGAATCAAGAGTAGTAGTTGTCAGGCGATATACTATAGTATTAGTATTTACTACCCATGTTCATTAATTAGCCACCGCATCCACACTTCTAGAAGAATAGTTTGACATGGTCAGTACTCGGTATTTTCCCCAACAAAGAAATTAAAAAAGGGAACGTAGTCAGTATTACTTTTTTAGCAAACATACTATTTTTTGGTTTCACATTTTTCTCTGGTCCAATTGACCAAAGATTTGCCAGCGAAACCACATTTTTTCTAGAAGGGAAAGTCTGGTGTTTGACATAGTATTTGTTTCAATGACGTGACAAGCATCAAAATAAGTAGTACTATAATTTATCCCATATTTTTCCATTACAAAATTCAATTTTTAATTTAATGTATTTTTTTATCAAATAATTTAATGGAATCGGAGGCATGATTTTTTTTTTAAAAAAAAAAAGTAACCAAGAATTTGTACGTGCGTGCGTGTGTTTTTCTTTTGGGTACTGCAAGGGCCCGAAAAGTTTTAAAACCCATCAGCCACCGGCTCACCAATGCCAATTTTGCTTTAAAACCAAACGCGGGCTTTGAAAAAAAAGAATGTAAAGGAACTTGGGCCAAAATCCTGCTCATTTGATCGCCAAGAGGCCCACCAAATACTGCTAGTTAAACCCAAAGAATTAGGGTTTAAACTTCTTGTATTAAAGAACCTATAAAAAGCACATTGATGTGGCTATCATATTCACTAATCTAAGACGATCCACACTCCAAAAAGAGGATTAGAAAGGCTTATACAATTAGTACCACCGCCTAATTTCCGATACATGGCTTGAATTATACATGTATCTACTACAACAACCACCCAACTAGAAGATGAACTCTTTGAGAAATCTCCTTTCCTTATCTTGTCTGGAAGTTGAGTGTCCTTATGCAGTAAGCGAATAGGACCGCAAAGAAGACACCGAATCCAACCAGAACTCCAGCAACTACCCCTATGAAATCCGGATGATACCCAAAATGATCACTAATGTAATCCTTAATCTGAGGATCTGGAGACATTCCTGGGACTTTTATCGTTTTTTCATTGTCGCCATACTGCGACACAATTAGTCCATAGACGGTCCACGCCACGGGACATATCCAGTAGTACCATATCCACCACTTGGGAATTTTCTGTAAATGCCAAAACAAGCATGAAGATTAGTAAAATTATAATGCATGGTCTAGTTAATTACCTAATATTTGAAAGAAAATCATCATTACCGGTCTTGGGATAAAGAATCCTGAGAAAAGGTTGAAGAGTGAGTAGAATGTTGCTGCGAAGACTGAGGCTATTTCGTGATTTGGAGTAATGGAAACAGTCATCATCCCATAATATGTGAAGTACAGGAACGAGAAGAAAGCTATAAAGAAGAACCAGAAGAATTTCGCTGCGGTCCATTCGAAGGCGATCATGGAATATACAATGAGTGTGTAATATGTGGTTTGGAAGAAGACATAAGGTATTTCAGTTACAACCTGCATTGTAAGAGACAATAATTTAAGGATAGTTGGTTAAACATGTAGCTGTCTAAATGATTCTTTAGCTTTTTTCAAGACTGGAAAGGTTCGTTTCAGCTTACCTGGGCAATGGCATAAGGTAAAGCAGAATACATCCCGGCGGCTTTTTCTCGATAAAAGACTGTTCTTTCAATGGCAACTACTGGTTGAACTGTTGAACAATTGTTGATACCAGCGAACAAGACCGAGGCATACATGGCTCCAAGAATCATACTCAGATCAGACGAGGTGTCGCTGAATTATACACAATAGGGTCAGCTTATTAGCGTTTTGATGTTGTTGAAAATATTCTGACAGAAGAGTTGAAAGTTATAGGCACTGACCATTTCGTGCCAACCTTCCAGAAAATTGTCCCCATCATAAGGGAACAAACAAATGTGAAGCAGAATCGGACAAGGTTATAGTCAGGACTTCTCCAGTAGGTCCACCACTGCTTCCACAGGCAAGATTTGAACTGTCCCCATGTAGACTCGGAATACTGTGTGTCAAAATAAAGGTCCTTTGCTCCTGGTGGGGGTGTACTCAATTCTTTCACTAAAGCTTTGTTTCTTCTGCTCATGGCAAATAAATATAGTGAGGTGAATAAACAAGGAATTTAGCTAGTTAATATAAGGAAGTACAGTTTATACAGTTTGTCTGTCCTTACTGATACAAGGGTGATGATCTGTAGTATTCTGCAAAATCCATTCCTAGCCTGAGCTCAACTGCTACTGAGCTAACTTCTAGCATCCATGTCGCTGGATTGTACTTATCTTTGATTTTAGGGACTCCAGGAATATCCTGAAATGTGTCATTGTGTATAACATCAGATAATGCATCTTTACTTACGATCATTTAGATCCAGAAAGTTTTAGTAAGTAGATTACCTCAAAGTATTCAATGACCTTGCGAGAATTGCGGCCAAGTGGTCCTGAGTAGATCACTTGCCCTCCTCTCTTCAATAGAAGCAACTCATCGAAGGCCTCGAAGATGTCAATGCTTGGCTGATGGATTGTGCACACAACTGTTCTACCAGTATCCACTGTGTTTCTCACAGTCCTCATCACAATGGCAGCTGCTCTGGCATCAAGGCCAGAAGTTGGCTCGTCCATGAAAATGATGGAGGGATTGGCCACAAGCTCCACAGCTATTGTCAACCTCTTTCTTTGTTCTGTTGACAACCCTGTCACTCCTGGAAGCCCAACTAAAGCATCCTTGAGATTTTCTAGCTCTACCAACTCCATCACTTCATCTACAAAAATCTGAACAGATATGTGCAGTGTCAGCTTCAAGTAGTCTTTATTATATTATTCTGCTGATCTAATAAAGAGATTGAGACATTTATTAGTAAGTTTACCATTTTTTCCTCTTTACTGACTTCCTTTGGATGTCTGAGGAACGCTGAGTAAATTAAGGATTCTCTAACAGTGACTTGAGGTGAGTGGATATCAGTCTGTTCACAGTAACCTGAAATTCTTGCAAAAGTTTCCTGCTTCTTGGGGAAACCTGAGATTCTTATATCGCCTTCTATATATCCACCAGTCTTTCTTCCAGCCAAAACATCCATCAACGTTGTCTTGCCAGCTCCACTGACTCCCATTAGAGCTGTGAGAACTCCAGGCCTAAAGGCACCCGTAACTTCACGAAGTAGTTGCAGTCTATCCTCTGTAACTCCTTGATCCTTCATTTCCTGTCATCATTACTCCATGTTAGTTACCACAGGACCTTTAAGTTCTACCTTTTGGTTACTGGTCAGTGTCAAAATCCATGCTTCCAACAGTGAATTTGTCAAGACTGGAGTTTTGCGGATAACAATTGGCATGCAAAAAACAGTTTCTACAAGCTTCCTCAACAAATGTGCAGATGCATTCAACATTGGATTGAAAAACAAGCTAGCAGAGCTAAAGGAAATAAATCTTACAGCGGGCATGTCGACATAATAATTGACACTGTCAAATGACATGGCTAGGGGAGTGAAAGGCAGAACCATTCCTCTCTTTGGAGCAACGCCAATAGCTGCCTCCTGAAACGAATCATTTCTTCCACTTGTTCCATTAGGATTGGACATGCTCCTCATTCTTTGTATCATTATCTCCCCTGAGATATTTCCACATCAGATAAGCAATTAAAGTATTCACAAACTTGAACCTGACAATATAGAATCATATTTTCTAATCCTTACTAGCATTGCTTCTGTCAGAAGAAGATAATGACTGAGAAAATGAATCTCTCTTAGATAGGCTTCTTCTTTGGCCTTTCTCTCTCTTTGAGCCTTCTTCACCACCGCCCTTTTCCTTAGGGATGATTGCTTGTGGTTTTCCAGGAGCTACGCATAAAAAAGAAGAATTTATCGGATTAGCAAACTCAAAGTAGTGCATTAATTGCAGAACAAAAAGTTTCTTCTTCCACTTTAGAGGAGATGCTAGAACACTTACGACTGAAATATGCAAGAGAAAAGGTGAATAGAACATTGAATAGAACTGCAAAACCCGCAAGAGCAGCTACTCCAATCCAATACCAATTCCTGTCCCTGAAAACGTCAAAATTCTGAAGCACTGCTATGCCTAATCTGGTAATACCGTCCGATGCCTGCAACACGATGAACATCACCTCTGTGACTATCTTCATGTATAAATTGCAGGTTTAAGTTGAATTTCTCTTATGTTATTTGAGATGGATACATGTATAATCTTGAACTTAAGGTTTGTCAACTACTTACAGTTTTGTTCATCCACCGTGGAGCATACATTTCATTGACAGTAATGGCACTGTAACCATATGACATAGGCGACAGCCAATAAGCCCATTCCCACCAACTTGGAATGCTTCCTGTCACCATCAAAACAACTCTCTGTTAATTCATTAGCGCAAATATCTTTGAGATGTCCTAAAAAAAATGATTAAAGGCATCTACCTAACTACAATGCTCTCATTTTAGGTATGCAGAAGCATTATACTGCGCAATTGCTGATAATCCGTTAGTAACTATTATAAATTCAATATTTTGCTCTTTTTCACTCTGATGCTAACCTCTAGGTATAATGAAACCGCCAAGCAGAAAAATGAGTAGGAGAGTGAGAGCCCCGCCGGTGTTGGCAATGATCATGGTCCTGCAAACTCCTGCTATGAGCCTAAAGACTCCAGCAGCCATTTGTTGGATAAGAAACACAACCAGCAGGTGCTTGAAAAACCTACAGATATGTTAAACAACAAACAATAGCTTAGTTTTATATATATGCCAAACGCAAAAATGAAAAAAAAAAAAACTCAGAATGGCAGAATGTATGTTTATGCTCACCTGCTGGCTTCAGGTGCAAATCCTATGACAAAATATGTTATAGACACCCAAATAACAGATTCAATTATGGAAGCAGGCAGTTGTAGCAAGAATGTTGGAACTGTAAAAGTCCAAGCTGGGTGGAACAGAAGGTCTCTTTGCTTGTAGAACACAGGAAGCCTCTTTATTATCAGAGACATCTCCGCAAAACCATTGAACATGTTAATGAGCAGAGTAAATATCAGAGCACCAATGTATATTGCCCCATCTTCTTCGGTCTCGGAGTGCATCTTGGTTCTTATAAACAAGGTGGCCGCTATAAATGCCATGATAATGATTTGGACAGACTTGGCTACATAGACTGGTGCATTCCTCTGGACCATAACACGTTCTCTGTCCCAACAAGCCTTAAAGAGCTCCATTTTCGGAACAGAATATTTCTTGAATGCTAGAGCAGCCCTGTGGCCATGAGACTTGTCGAATGGCACCGACAGCTCATTGTCTAGCTGCATTCCTACATGGAACCTCTTGAACTTCTCAGCAAATTCTGGGACTGTTATGTATCTGTATGGTCTAGTTCTGTCAGACCAGTATTGCTCTTGGTCCTTTTTTGAAGTAACCTGCGACATATGCACAATTTCACTTTAGTCAAAACATATATTATAGTTTTATTTGTCAGCTCGGGTCATATAGCTTAGCTTATATCATTCCAGTGAATTTGGTGTTGGCCCATTACAGTTGTGGGCTAGTAAAAAAAGGCTTCATGTCTGTGTATTCACAAGAGATGCCCAATGGGTTGCATAAAAAAACACTACCTCTTGCAAGAAATCAGCGGTGCCTTTTCTCTCAGGACAACGAAACCCACAAGTTTCAAAGAATTCAAGGATGTGTTCACGCGGGCCCTGATACACAATGTGGCCCTCTGATAAGAGTATGATATCATCGAAGAGTTCAAAGGTCTCGGGTGCAGGTTGCAGCAAAGACATCAAGATGGTGGCCTCAGTGAGGTGAACAATCTGCTGCAAACACTTGACTATTTGGAACGTGGTGGAGCTATCCAGACCAGTTGATATCTCATCCATGAATAAGGTCTTTGTAGGCCCAACAATCATTTCTCCTGCATTCACCAAACTTTGAGATATAATATAGCTTAAGAGCAAAGCATATGGAATGCTTGCTTACATATCAGTGTAGCATCATTACTTAATTTTACCATTATTACTCTTGCTTGAATTTCCTACCGGATTTAGTTTTTCATTGAATCTACCCTTAGACTTATGTTTTAGGCAGTTCAGGAATTATGCAGGTACTGTAGCACATGTAGTGTTTTTTTTCAACAAATATTTATGATGATTGATGATTAACCTACTGAGTTGTCAATTGAAGGGTAAATGATACACGCATTAGCTGGTTTAGGAGTAGACCTGTGGTTACTCGCTTTTTTTGTCCACCCGATATCCCTCTTATCATTTCATCTCCCACGATTGTGTCCTTGCATATGTCAAGCCCCAGTATCTGTTTCATTCAAAGCACACGTATGTTATTCAATCACCAAATTAACGAGGATATCAACATTCTTGGTTTAAACAAAAAAAAAGTATTTGCCATTTTGTTCTTCTTCGAAGAAATTTATGATACTATATCCTTGGTAGCATAATTTTCTTTAGTAAGGAAAAATACAACATGCTCAGTCACTAGGTCTTTTCATTTGGGTTGGTTAAGCACTATATTATTTAACTAATGCACCAGGCAAAAACTGAATGTTCCTTTCGGGAAAGTTGGTTCACCAACCGAAAAGTTATAAAATAATGATTTAACTGGAGACCTATCTGAATTGAGAGTATAAGCAGTCAACGGAGTAGTAGGTGAAAACTCTGAAAAGATTTTTTCATTAGTTATGGTGGGTTGCTTAGAACCTCATTTCGTGAAAATGTCAAAAACGGAAAGGTTAACAACCCAGAAACTCAACACTCCTTAATTGTGAATCTACGAAGCTACTTTTCTTTTTTTAAGAACAATTCAAAAGCTACTTAATAATTATGATCTGATCACATAAACATGACTTCACTTACTTTGAGCGTGTAGTCTGTAATGAGACTGCTTTCAACTCCTTTCATTGCAGTAGCCTGAAAGTCACACAAGCGTTGACAATTAAAAAAAAAAAGACTTAAAAAACCAAACTTTTTTTTCTTTTTGGGTTTATTTTCTTTTTTTATTTTTATTTGGCAATTTAATTTTACCTTCATGAAGAGGTCTACTTCTGCCTCCGGGATTATTCCTGCATCCCTTTCTCTTCTTGCTAATTCACTTAGCAGGTCTATCAAGGAACAACAATTAAGTTAGAATTTTGATCACTTTAATCTTATAAGTTGTTGGCTCATTTTCTAAAATCCAAGACATAATAATTACCGTATCGGGTCCCTACTCCTTGGCACCTCGCAGAGAAATCTAGTGTTTCTTTCACTGTCAATGCTCCAATATGGACATCATTTTGGCTGATATAAGCTGATGATTTCTGTGGCACAAATTCGTTGAGCTTATACCCATTATATGTTATGTCTCCTATAACCTGCTTTAATCATGAGAAATTTTCGCCGGTCAAAATATTACGTCACTACAAAGAATTACTTCGTCATAATACTTGACAAATACATTATGTCACAAATTGGTTAATTTCCAAACCTTTAGGTTTGGGTCCAACTTTCCGGCTAGTGCCAGCAAAAGGGTTGTTTTCCCAGAGGATGGAGGACCCAATAACAGTGCCATCCTGAGACATGGAAAAAATATGAAGCAGGAATCAGATAAGTGAACTACTTTTTTGTGGACGGAAAACATTCGTTTTTGTCCACAGCTATATTACTAGATGCTTATAAAAAATGTCTTTTTCTTGGGACCATACCATGCTGTTATAGATCTATCTAGCTAGTTACCTTGAAGGTTTTATGATCCCATAGGCATCTTTCAGGATTGTGAGCTTTGTTCTTTTAGTAAAACTAATCCCAAGCATACCAACAACAGATTCTGCAATGTTTCTGGCAACATTTGGTAGTGTCGGCAGAGCTCTGGTGCCAATGTGACAATCAGCTTCAACAGTTAAATGCTCGAATCTGACTTCAACTGTAGGTAGACGTATTCCAACCCTGCCATTTTTGTAAGATAAAAAATAAAAAAAGAGAAGCCTCTTACTATAATATTGGGTCAACATGACGTATTTGTAACTCCTCAAGTTATACTAGGTTGAACAAGTCAAGTAATGCAGGGACAAAAGAAATGTTTATGGTATATTTGGTGTGTGGGTGACTTTGGATACACCGAAAACCATGATTTTAACACATAATTAAACAACTGCAATATGTAATGATGTTGGCTATCAATCAACTGCAGTTCAACAAAGATGCTTTTGGCAAAAAAATCAATTTCCGACAGGCTAGAGTACCATTGTCTAGCGCTTTATCATCATATGGAAATGTGAAAAATTTTAATGAAATTCGTGAGATTATAATGTATACCGATTAAAAAAACCAGACCCATTAATTAATCCACACGGCTCCTATTGTCCATTGCTTTAACAACACAGAACTAGAAGAATTAATTTACTTACTTGTCAATTCTCTGTCTAAATTTTTTCAAGAACTTCTCGTTATCTTCCTCCGCAACTCTAAAAACTGTGTCAATGAACTTCTGCCTATCATTCGCGTCAAGCTTTGTGACATCAACTTCTTTATGCTCAAACTTCTTGTTCCCCTGGAGCTCTCCTTCGAAAAAAGATTTGATGATACCAGTTCTTAGCCTCTCATAGGTAGGCAACCTCTCTATGGCCGCCCATTTGAGAGCTTCCTCGTCCTCGTCCACACTATTTCTCCTGGAGTGTACGCCACCAGAAAACACCTCTTCCATACTCCAGCTAGCCCTGCTTAGGCTCCTGCTTATGCTATGGTTTCTGCTGCTGTGTCCTGCCCGCCGACCCGGCGTAGGAGTTCTTGACTTCTCTACACCGTCCATTCTTTGCTTTCTGGATTTGGAGACAATGTAAAACACACCCCAAGTCATTAAGAGACACAAGAATTTAATAGGATGAACATCATAAAACAGGAAAGGACCACAGATTAGGCTAGGTTTAAGGCAAGCTTTTCAATCTGACTTTTGATAGTGTGATCTTTGTACTGAACGGCAGACTCTAAATCTAAAAGGCTAGCTCTACAAGGATATTAGGCTTGGTTGAAGTAAGGATTCTAGAATTAAGAAGTTAATGACATTCAAAGGCTGTTGAGTCCTTTATCCTTTTCTTGGCCATACAAAAATATGGGGAGGAAGAATTGCATGAGAGCACTTACTCAGCCTATATACTTCAACAGTTTCAGTAATGGAGTACTGATGCTGAATCTTTTGATGCTACAATGAGGGAGAGAAGGGAAATGGGTTGGTGAAATTATGGAAGTTCAGTTTAACTACTTGATCATTTTATAAGAACAAGAGAGAAAGAATCTAGAAATGGTTTTGTTTCTTCCCCATGACTTTGCTGGCTTTTTCTCTTGTAGGGAGAATGCAACAAGTCCATACCTCGGAGAAAACTGAGGGCTTATATTTATACATGTACGTGTAACCAGGAAAGGAAAATCGAGCCTGCAAAAAGAACTACCAGTACAGGACTAATACTAAATAAAATAGAATAAAATAGTAGGTGAGTACTGTGGCTGCCCAACTAGCTAGTTTATTAAAGAAATGATTTCTGAACAATTCTACACAACTAAAAATGTGCGGGGTCATTCAGATTTTCCTTTCCCTTTTTTCAGTATGAAAGAATTATAGCACTCTATATTGGGAAAACTTTATTGTAGTTTCATGCAAGCGGGATGTTGTGAACCAATGCTTTGATTTTCCACTTATGTGGGTAATTCTATCTCTGCGGGTATCCTTAAATTCATGTGTCAGTTTGATTAATTTCGGCTGTGTTTTCTTTTGTTGAAACCACTAGTACCCTAGTTCAAAAA
>JAKUCV010007808.1:3736-19383 GCA_028386065.3 Turnera subulata | reverse complement strand
AATCAGCTAGAGCCAGACAAAAGCCTCGCCCCTCTACGGTATCCACACGAACCGTGATCAAGGTGGAGTCGTCTCACGATCCAACATCCGAGCACTCCCGGACTGGGTGCTAGCAGCAGAAACCGGGAGCTTTGTGTGGTGTTTCTCTTGTTTCTCAAACAAGAGTGTGTGTATGTGTTTTTTTCTCTCAAGCTCTCAAGGTTGAGCTCTAAGCTCTCAAAACTCAGAGAAGGAAGGGAAGAGAGGAAGTGGCAAGTGTGATCAGATCACCCATAACCCCATAATGCCATAATGCATTAGTTAATCCCAAAGTGGCCAACACCTTGGCCCCAATAAGTGGCATATTGATGACCTTTTATCATTAATGTCCACCATTGTGCATTATCAGATAATACACATCACATGGCACTAAAGGGGCTCAATTATGCTGACATTCAGCAAACCAACCACCCAAAAACGACCTTGGTTCAACCACGGTCCAACCACGGTCCAGCCACACCCGGTCCAACCATGGTCCAACCAAGGTTCAACCACCTGCTCGAATCAACGGTTCTATGTGTGTGACCCTGTAGGCACTTGTAACGTCCGGCAATAATTGTAAAATCTCATTTTACAATTATAAGCAAAGAGCGGCGTCTAGCAACACATCATTGCTACCCGAACGACAAGATCAGTACTGATTCTCTATGCCTCGGAATATGTCATCGTCCCTTCGTCCCATTATCTAGATCAAATACAAGACATGGAATATGTCAATCTCGTATATGTTTAATCTATGTTTCTTGATCCCCGAGTTAACTGTGTAAAACGGATACCCGTGATATCACCATATCACCCAATCCGAGCATGGCCATGCATTTAACAGTTCAACTCTATCAAGAAACCATACGATAATATACCCGTTATATGGGTCGGACGAATCCCCTCTTGATCAATCAAAACCCACTACATAATCATCATATACCCAATGATTACCCTTATGCCACCCAGTTACGGATGACTAGGAATAATATCAAAGTACATGACTCATATATTGGATACCTTGACGATCTCAGGTCGGAGGACAATACATCTATAAGAAGCACTAATGACATACATATAACGTTCCATGTAGTGTTCTTATGTGGGTCTGTCCAGTCCACAAGTTCTCCAACTTGTACCCGTATGTAGAATTCATATCACATATGCAATTCTCAACATACGCTAGTCTTAATTTATTATTACAACCCATCCATAATAATAATCGACTAGGGACATTTAAGAATATATCAAATATATATATATATATATATTCTAGGGTTATAAGTATGTGCAAGCGTTTATCTCATAAACGATACTTATTGGAATAACCTTAATGTGTATACATGACTACAAATAATCATCCATGATTGGCTTTTGGGCATATTACACTAACAAAATATATGCCCAAAAGATTCCACTAAATACTGATCCAAACAATCAACCCACTCCCAGTTTGGCTTAGTAACTTGCACGATGTACTTGCAATCGGGTTTGTTTGCATCGGTAGCTAGAACCATTCCGGCCCAATGCATAGTATAAAATATTTGATCGGTGTGTAAAACACATCCAGCCGAATAGTCTCCATTATTGATTAATGTCCATCTATCATCACCGAACCTCCAAAAGTACAGTCTTGAAGAATTTACAATCATCACCGTTAATCCATTATTGGCATTGTGGTTGCGAAAACTCGAACTAACAACAACTTCCCCAGGACCAATAGCATTAGACTTTGAACCAACAACGGGCGGGCACAAGATAATAATCAAACCACATCTCTTCAGCTCTAAACTTCCGCAGGTCCAAGACCCATTTGCTCTTATGGATGGGTAATGGAGAGTTCAAAGCTTCGCAGTCCACGACCACATCGTTCACTTTCTTGGATGATTTCTTGGATGATTGTGTTGTCAAAATCAAGGGTGGTGTGACGGACTTGGAAATAGCTGGTTGGATGGAGTAAACAGTAAACTCTTTGAGTGAGAACTCACAAGAACGGTTGCCATCCACGAGCGGCGGAAGGCTGAGGGATGGGATCACGGGAGGGAGAGGTGCGGATGATCGCCGCCACGAGCGGCAAACCGCCCGGAAACGGAGGTTGTCGAGGTAGTTATCTTGGAGGCAACTCCCGATTTTCCACAGGAGGTCGCTTGGAAGATCGGACCACAATCAGTGTTGGCGTGAGGTTTGACCACGAACCATGGTGGTTTACCTCTAGTTAGGGTCTAAACAAAATTTTGCATGTTATATACTTATGGGAATTAGGCATTATCCGAAAACCACATGGTATTGGAATACTTTTCCTCTTTAGATTGAAACCTTAATCCCAACCCTAAACCTCCATGTTTTTCTCATTATTTTCATAAAATTAATTTGTATAGACTTATTGTTTTTTTTTTTAAAAAAAAACTCAAAGGTTGTTCTTTCTCTAACTAAGGTTTTAAAAAACGAACCGGCAAAGACAAAGGTTAAGAATTTTTCGTCATAGAGCTGTTGAGATAGGTTATGGGATTTAATCCACGTGCATGCAATATCGTGGATCAAAGCACTTCATCCATCCTTTCCCTTCTCTGCCTCTTACACCATATCTAATGCGTTATGAATTCCTCGACTATGCCTATGAAACAGGGGGAGCTTACTTATTTAGTTATCTTATTTCTAATCAATGGTAGAATAGAAAATATGTTTGTCATAACAAAACAACGAGAGATTGTTAGTCTAAACATGTGATTAAGATTTTAATTAGGTCTAATCTTGTTTAGTATATTTACAATATTATTCAGTTACTATTTTGTTATTTTGATGATTAACAAACATTATGGTAAGCTTTTATGTGTTTTAAGAATTGGCAGAGAAATTTGGTTTTCGGAGAAACCAAAACCAGGAAGATTTGGCTTCGCCGCATCAGACCAAAAGGTTGCTTTTTAGGCAGTTGGGGTTGTGGTCTCGAAAAGTAGCGAACTTTAAAGCAACTCAGCTGATCGATTTACTTGGTCACCAAGGGTCAGAAAAAGATAAAAAAAATAGTCCTCGTATTCTCTTTCATTCCTTAAAGATCTAGTGGTTCTCACTTTTCATTTTCGGAAACCTTATTGGAAGAAGATAATAAATTCTAATCAATTGCCTTTCACAATATTTAAAAAATTAAAGAAGACCTCGTGCCAATTTTTTAAAGACTAAAATTAGATCCTCCTTCAAACTTCTCTATCTCATATTTAGTTGAACTAATGTTGAATTCAATCTCTTCAAAACCCTTCAAAACCTAGATTGTAAACATAAAAAACAACCTAACTTGTACCTCCGCTACCAATAATTAAGAGATTGTGGCTATTTTCATGCACAATCAAATATTCAATGAAAGAGAAAAATAAACTGATACATGGATTAAGCGAGGTTCTGCAATAGTGTCTACATTATTAGACAAGAGCAATTTTTTTTTTCCACTATAACGAATTACAGTACAACACAAAACATGTTAACGACCTCAGTAACCTGAAAACTATCTAATTGTACTGGGCTACTGGGCCCTAACTTAGTTATATAGTAATTGACAAGTCTACCAACCCAAAACACACACAAAAAAGTTTACTATAATTCAAGATACCCAAAACCAACAAATCCATCTAAACTTCATGGGCTCACGAATAATTAAGTAATACTCTTGTTTGGATAAAATAAACAACTAAGCAAGCAAATAGATACAGTATAGAAAATAAGGTGTTGGGAGACTACAATTATAGGATTGAACATTGGCAATGTTGGTCTAAGAACATTTAACGGTACCCACATGCTATGGGGAGACATAAGCACATGCCCAGTTTATAAAATGTATACGTGAGATCAACTTGATTATATAAGAATTTGCTCTGAGGCATATATTTTATGAGCAGGGCATGTGCTTATGTCTCCTCATCATCGCATGTTGTACTTGATTATATCCTCATTACCAATCTTTTATGTTTTAAATTACATAGATAATGTAGGAAATGCCAAAAAAGATTTTATGGCTCAAGTCCTATACACAACCTTGTCTGAAGAACTTGCCATGAACCTTGTGAGATAGATAGACAAGACTCTCTCCCATCCCCACTCTCTCTTTCTTCTCTCTCTTAAGCAAAAACCTCTCTGCTTTCCAAAACCAGGGGCTGCCGTTGGTGCTCCTCAGCCCGACGGTAAGCCCCTTCATCTCTTTCCTTTTTCTGTTTCCTTTTCTTTCTTGCTCTCACTGTTTGTGTCTCCTTGTTAGGATGAATAATTGTGCCCATCCAGATTTATTGTTGTGTGAAGTTTGGTGTTTTTTGTGAAGTGTTTACTCCCAAGGGCGGACCTTGGCTTGTTCTCTATGGATCTGAACATGTCCTCAATATTCCATTCAGGACTATGTATCGAGCGCAACGGTTGCCATCTCAACTGCTTTTGCAGCGTCAACCAGGTCATACGGCCTACAGCTCGGGATTTCTACCATGGATTGTAGCATGGTTTGTTGTATTGTGTATTTTGCCTTTTATTATTTGTAATGTTTTCGTTTATTATGTAATCGTGGTTCTTAATAAATAAAATTTCTTCCTGTTGTTCAAAAAAAAAAAAGAACCTTGTGAGATGAGATTGAGAAAATTAAGACATTTACAGAACAAACCAAACAACATGGGTTTTGGAGATCACAAATTTTGAATTCACCAGTGTATAAATTCCAAAGGAGAACGATTTTATTGAAAAAAATAATTGGACTTGAAAGATAAATAAACATGGAGATCCTCAAATGCTAAAAGAACAATATATTCAATTTACCGTGGGGCTATTGGATATCTTAATTAGTGTAGTAATTCAAGACCAAACTTTTAGGTTTGCATATCCATAGTTCTTTCCTCCAAGTTGTCATTTGATAATTTATATATTTAGGGAAACGATGCACTTTTACCGGAAGGAAAGTTTTTTTTTTTTGGTGAAAGACGAGGGCACCAGCCCTATGGATCTATTAATTCAATAAAGAAACAGCAACACGAGGGGTTGAAACCCCATAGTGTCCAAATGAAGCAAATGGAAAACAAAATCAGGGGATCCGGTAAAAGACACATGTCCGGTGCCCAAGACAAAGCAACTCTAGCTAATGAATCTGCTACTTGATTAGCTTCCCGAAGAACAAACTTAAAGCTCACTACCCACTCCTTCTGACACAACAGCCGAATATGCTGGAGAAGTGACGGAGGCACCCCATCAAGATAAGTTCCATCCCGCAAGTAAGATATAAGAGTAAAGGAGTCCGACTCAAGCTCCACTCGCCGATAACCAGCAGCCCACGCGATTTCCAACCCCGTTTTAATTGCCCAACCTTCAGCATATACAGCAGAATAGTCCCCCAGAAACTCCCCAAAGCCCGACCAAGACCCAGCTGAATCCCGCAAAACACCTCCCACACCTGCACCGCGACCCAAAGTACGAGCCCCATCCGTATTTATCTTAACCCATCTGACGGCGGCGGCAGCCAAGAAACCTGCTGCAAGGAGCGCCGCCCCTGATAAACTCCATTCTGACCAAAAGCAAGAGAAACCACCTGACTCTCCTGCACCCTTGCCAACACAGCATGTAACAAACCAACGGAGGTATTAACCTTCCCTTCAAAAACCAAAAGGTTTCGATACATCCATAAGGAATGAATAGCAAAAGCAAAGAATACATCCCAAAAGGTTGAACAAAGAGTGGTAGAGAAACGGTTATACAAGCTCGAAACACACCACTGGACCAAATCCAAATGGAAAAACAGCCCCCAAGAACTAGGACTGACAATAGAGGTCCAGAAAGCCAGGACCATGTGGTATTACCGGAAGGAAAGTTAAATTAGTAGGAAATGCTGCCTAACACAGTTATTAAGAAGCCAGGACCATGTGGTCTAATTTTACTTCTCTAGCAAGGAGAGGGATACGCAAAGCAACACAACACTGAAACTTGAGTGCCTGTATATATTCTCCAGCAAGGAGAAGGTTAGGCAAAGCAACACATCACTAAAACTCAGTGGCGGACCCCAAAATTTTTTAAATAAACTATTTAGAGTATACATCTCTGCATAAAATGATGGTTATCTTAATTGTAATTAATTATAAATCTTAATCACCTCACTTTTTTTAATCTTTTTGGCCCATCCCTGAACATTTTCCTGGGCCGGCCACTGCTAAAACTTGAGTACTTGTACGCAATAAATATCGCCCAAATGTATTGATCGGTCTCATAAATATGACAGCTGTCCAGTTGGAGCCCTGGTGTGACCTTCAAAACAAGGTGGTCCTCGTCACTGGCGCCTCTTCTGGCATAGGCCGAGAGGTCTGTCTGGACCTTGCCCGAGCAGGATGCCGGATGGTAGCTGCCGCCAGACGCAGCCACCGCCTTAAGTCTCTCTGCGATGAAATAAACCGGCAAGCGGCCGCGGACCCTTCAGCCGCCCAGCCCTGTGCGGTGGCTGTGCAACTTGACGTCACTACTGACAGTACAACCATTGCCAAGTGCATACAATCTGCCTGGGATGCCTTTGGCACAATCGATGCGTTGATCAACAACGCTGGTATTAGAGGTTTGTAATTGCTTCTCTTTCTGCACCAGGGTAGGGTGGGTCTGTCGAGCCCGAGAACTCGCGTAAACGGTACCAGAACCAAGTCGCTAACCACTTGGATTATAAAAGAAATTAAGAAACTAACATTGCGTGAAATGTCGTCTTTGTTATGTCTTGTTTTGTGCAGGGAACGTGAAAAATCCGTTGGAGTTATCTGAAGAAGAGTGGAACCAAGTTATGAGGACGAACTTGAGAGGGTCATGGTTGGTGGCCAAGCATGTCTGCATGCACATGCGTGAGGCGAAAGGAGGAGGGTCAGTGATCAACATCAGCTCCGGTGAAGGCCTTAATCGTGTACACTTCCCGGGTGCTTTGGCCTACGCTGCATCCAAGACTGGGATGAATACTATGACCAAGGTTATGGCCATGGAACTGGGAGTGTTCAACATCAGAGTGAATTCAATAGCACCTGGAATTTTCAAGTCTGAGATTACAAAAGGTCTTTGGAAGACGGATTGGTTTCGCAAGGTTGAGAACAGTCTTCCTTTAGGATCCTTCGGTGCCACCGATCCGTTCATGACATCCCTTGTCCGTTATCTCATCCACGACTCTTCACAGTATGTTTCCGGCAACATATTCCTTGCAGAGGCTGGGAGTACGCTGCAAGCCGGCGTTTCACTCCCTCTTCACTCTAATCTGTAAAACTCGCATTAGCGGAAATTAATCAGCATTTTCCCCCATTTTTTATTGTCATGTCATGTATTACTCAGATGTATCCTCCAAATTGCACTTTTTTTTCCGTAAGACATTGTTCTTCGCAACTGTCGCCAGCAGACTCTTTAACGAAATTGTTTGTATTACTCAGATGTCATGATCTTCCTTTCTTTGTAAGACATTTATTATGGTAGGACTTTGATATCATGCACTTTGATGAATTTTTTGGGTTCTAAAAAGAAAATTGTCGCTAACATCCACCTGTCAGTTATATATTACCATTAATGAAATCATACCTGTTCAACCCAGTCGACCAGGACCTATCCCTTGGCTTGTTGTGGTTCTTTTGTCACTTGGTCAAAAACTCATCAGAACTTGACCTAGCTGGTTTTTCTTCAATCGTACAAAACTTACCACAGTACTAATGGTTGAATCAAAATTATATTGGCATAATATATTATATTTTTGTCTAAATTTCAATTTAACTCTCCTTTTGAGGTGAGTCGCTGCTGTATTGCATTAAACAAAGTTCTTGCATCTGAAGTAGCTATTTGTAATAAACAACTCGGGAAATCATTTAACCAACAATCCTCTATGGGGCCATGTCTTGCTAATTGTGCTGTTGTGTAGGCTAATCTATTGGCAGATTGGTTGATGTGCTTGATAGATATAGACCTGTAGGCGGGGAAGAAACTGTATCACATCAGCTAAAATTAGGAGACTGAGGTAAGATGTTGAAACTCTTGGAGCATTGAGCTCGTTCACCGCAGAAAGGCAATCAGTTCAAAATCAACATTAAGAAAGCCTAGAGCAGCTGCCGCGCCAATTCCTGTCCAAAAGGAAGAGAACTTGCTTCTGCAATTTCCGCAGAATTTGGTTCTCTAACTTTCGTACGCCTACCGCAAGCATTTCACCTGCATAATTCGAATCGCCACCGCCAAGCCACATCCTCCAAAGTTTAAGGCACCAGGGTCAACATTAATCTTATCTCTCTTGGGATGGATCAGCCCAAGGCGGTAATATCAGAGAGCTGAATCCTGATTAGACACGTAGCGAGAACAACAAGAGACACTGCTAATGGAGTGAGGAGAACGAGCGTGCCAAGTTCATGAGCCAATGAGGATATGGGGTTATTTGCCAAATGAGTAAGCCTACCGGACTAGTATGAAAGGGGAAGGATTCACAGAAGCAGCACACAACTACAAACACAAACACAACTTCATTTTACTGCATTACTTTCCTTTAAGCTTTCCTTCTCGCAACCCTTAACTTTTATGTTTCATCTCTCGTTCTCTTAATTTTAGATTAGCTAAGATTAGTCCCAGATAGAGAAGTGATTATCAAACACACTCATCGATCGCTTAGACACGTCTGTGGCCAGCTCCCAAAGAGGCTACGTTGTTTATTAGCGGTTCTTTGGCCCTACGACCAGCCAGAGAGGTACACCTATTTACAAATATAAAACTTCATTCCTGCCCCAGAAAGGCGACTCCTTAATTTAGGTTAAAGTTTTAATCTTTTGTGTTATGAGCCCTACCTAGAGAAACGAAGCACCATTTGCCTAGAGCGAATTCAACACCTCACACCCGGCTTATGAGTTCGCAAAGACCCTCATTCCAAGAGTGGACCTATGTTGAGTCTACAAAAGGTTAAGTAATATGTATATATTTTTTAATTTATGTTAACTAGCCTTAAAAAAATTTTTTACAGTTCCTCGGAAATCAATAAAAATACGAAATAAATATGGTATTTCTTGGAGATGCTTGCAAAAAATAAGTCTAGAAAACAGGACCTACAAAATCATCAACAATTAAAATATATAAGAGGTTCAAATAAAATTTCACTACAGCCTTCTAACATATTAAAGATGAACAGATATTGCGGTCAAAACTCAGACCAAGAAGCCCACACACGAGGACCAGAGTTGCCAGGTCCCCCAAGAAAAATATATATATAATATAAATTATACAGGTACTCATGGATCTTTTAACTAGGTTTGTAATATAAAAATAGAAACAACTTGTGGTATATTCTGATAGTCAGAGTGTTATTCATTTAGCAAAGAATCAAGTTTTTCATGCACGGATGAAGCATATCGATGTTCGTTGTTATTTTGTGCGGGAAATTCTGGAAGAAGAGGAGATACTTCTTCAAAAAGTTTTGACTATGGAGAATTCTGCAGATATGTTGACCAAGGTGGTGACAAGGGCCAATTTGAACATTGTTTAGACTTGGTCAATATCCTGCGCTTTTGAGGTGGCGCCAGATGGTGCAAGTTGGACGCACTGCGGAGACTTGCGCTTTTGAGGTGGCGCCAGATGGTGCAAGTTGGACGCACTGCAGAGACTGTTCTTTATCTGGTTGAGAAGATTTGTACTTGGTAGGATTACAAATAGCACCAAGGTGGAGATTTGTTATTTTGTGGTGCTTTATTTGTATTCCCACATCTGTTAGAAGTTGCTTTGCAGGAGGTGTGGAGCTCTATGTAAGTAACACCCCCACTCTTCTATGTATCTCAAAATTTGTATTGCATTCTATTCTCTAAATATAAATAGCAGACCGTAATAATGGAGCTCCCGAGACGTAGGCAATTATTGGCCGAACTCCATTATTAATTTTCAGGTGTGTTCATTTCTTGTCTCTTTTATTATTCCGCCTATTATTTTTCGGTTGTGCGTTGGTGATATAATATTCAATATTCAATATTTATTTGTCGGGTATAGATTGTGAATTATCAGTTTAATTCACCAATTGTGTGGGAAAATTACTCGAATTTTCCCCAACAACCTTCGTTCCTAGAAATCAGGGGCAGAGCTAGGAAATGTGACTAGGGGGGCCCAAGTTGTATATTTATTGGGACAAATGGGGTGTTGTAACAGCCCGGGTAAAATTTTTGATTTTTACCGGGACTGTTAACGTCGTTATACAGTGATTTACCGAATGAATTAATCTTGGGTAATTAATTCAAGGTAAATCGGGAGTCGTTTTTCAAATCCGAGAGTTTTCCCGCGCTCGTGATTTTCCCGCGGATTTTTCGAACCTAAGTTGGTATTTTTCGGGTTTCGGAATTTCTCGGAAAATCACACCGGAAAATAGCTAAGGAGGTATCGGTTATTTTCTGGACCGGATCGGACTCGCCCGTAATATGGACGATTTGCATTATTGCTCACACGCTTAATAGTAAAGGGAAAAAAATAATAAAAAAAAGAAAACCAGTTTAAAGCCGGTGGAAAGGAACCAGGAGAGGAAGAGAGGAAAGAAAAGAAGAAGAAAAAAAGAAGAAGAAAGAAAGAAAAAAAAGAGAAAGAGAGGGAGAGAAAAAAGAAAAAAAGAGAGAAAAGAAAGAAAGAAGAAAAAAAAGAAAGAGAGGAAAAATAATTAAAACCGGGAAAAAGGAAAATCAGAGGGAAGTAGAAAAGAAAAGAAAAAAAAATGAAAAAGGAAGGGGAGGGGAAGAGCAGCGCCGGCCACCGCCCCCTCGCCGCCTCCACCTCTCGCTCGCCACCACCACCACCTGAGACCTCTCGCGCCACCATCACCAACTCCTTCTCCTTCTTCCCCTCTCCACCGCGTCATCACCAGAGTCGCCCGCGTCGTTGCACCGCCGCGGCCAGTAGCCGCCTTCCTCTTCCACGCGAAGCCGACGCCGCCGCTGCTGGTCGTGCAACCTTGCCCCGTTCCTCCTCGCCGGCCTTTCTTTCTCCTCAAGCCGTGCCACCTGCACCTCAGCACGCCTCCCTCGCCCCCTCGCCGTGACCGTCCAGTGCCGAGCCCGCCGAGGTAAGCAGCCGCGCCCGGAGGTGGAAGAAGGTCCACAGTGGCCATTGCCTGTTGGGTCCAAGGTGGTGGGCTTGGACTCGGGCCTGCCGTCTTGGGCCTGATGCTTTGGACATTAGTGGGCTGATGTTTAGGTTGGTTTTGTTGGTTTGGGCTTGGGCGGGCCGGACTGTGCTGCTGGGCTCTGCACGGGCCTGGGCTTGGCACTGTGCAGGGTCTGGGCCAGCACTGTTCATGGCCCAGTCCATTTAATTAAAAAAAACAATTTATATATGTCTATTTATTAATATTATGGAAATTAATTTTGGAAAAAAAATTTATATTTACTTCGAAAAAAAATATGGACAATATAATTCTGGTATTTTCAAGAAAATATAAATATATTTACTTTGATAAATAATTAAGTTTTACTTAAGAAAAACTATTATTAATTAGAAAAAAATATATATATATATATTGAAAATAATTTCTGGAAAATTTATATATACATTATTTCTCTGGAAAATTGTGGGTGTGGAAATTATATATATATATATATATATATATATATATATGTACTTTGTAAAATTAAAGGTAATTATATTTTGTGTTGGAAAATATTATTACTATATATATTTAGAAAAGATAAATACAATATAAATATTTTCTGAAAATTATAAATAGGTTGTTATTTTCTGGAAAAATTATGGATAATATAATTTTTGGAAATTATAGTTATTTTATGAAAATATTTTGAAAGGAGTTTTAATTAAAGTATGGTACCGAAATTATATTCGGGTATACGTACGGTAAATTATTTTCGGTAAATGGAAATAATAAGGGATAAGAACCGGGATGGGTTATTACGCAGTTTGGCATCATAGAATACCGATTATGTGCATTTATGTGAGCATGTTATTTTGTTGTATAGGTTATGATATCGAGCAGTTCCTGTGGAACCGGCTTTGGAACCTGTTGAGGATTCCGTATTTGATAATCGGCTAAGGTGAGGTTAAGTAAATATTTATTTACATCCCGTGATATCAAGTTGCTGTTTGTTTACTGTGTCCAATGATGCTGGTATGATACTTTGTGGCTGTGTATGGTTTGTTGTATGATGAATTATGTTGATAATTGCTGCCGTTGATGTTGTTGAAAATATTGTTGCTGTTGATATAATTGATGATATTGGGATTGTGGTTATAAGTAAGATTATTGTAGTTGTTGACTGTAGAATTGTGTGAGTTGAGTACCGGGGGTACTATTATGTGATGACAGTATGGTATTGATTATTATCCAGACGAGCGGAGAGGCTGCGAGCCTGCTCGGGATAATGAGATAATGGTTGGATGATAGAGATGTAGTAACTAGACGAGGAAAAAGGAAATAATAAAATTGAATACACTTAGATATCTAGTGAGTCACAGTTAAATGTTGGAACAGCCAGATGGTAGTCTGATTTATGGTGCTGGGGGAGAGTGTGCTTGGGGTCTGCTCCCTGTCTGTACCAATTATTATTTTTAGGCGCTGGGGGAGAGTTAGTGGTTGGTCCTGCTCCCTGTCTGTGCCAGTTATACGTGGAGGTACCAGGGCGGGGTCCACGGGCTAGCTAGCTTGACTACCAGGCGACGGCCATCATTTAACTTGTGATAGGGGCCCTGATAATAAAATTGGAATAGCGTGTCTAGAATCACCAGTGTGTATTTAAGGTTCGTGAGAACCTTGGTTAATTGTTGTGTTGTGACTTGGAATAGTTACGGTGTATGTATATGTATATTTGCTTATGGGTTTACCCGGTGGGCACTTCGGACTCACCCCTCACCTGCGGGCTTTCATCCCGTAGGTTGAGTTATTTGTGGTTCAGGTATATTGCATTCCAGACAGGCTGCGGCGTTATCCCTTGGACAGGACTCGGATCCATTAGTTGCATCATGGGTTGCATACAGAGTCATTGTGAGTCGTTAAGTCTTCCGCTGTGCTGTTTATTTTGTCGTTGGGCCGTAGGGCCATATTGTTGTTGCTTACAGTGTTTATGTGAGTTAAAGTCTTCCGCTGTGCATATTATTATTGTTGTTGGGCCATTGGGCCGGTTTTATTATTATTGATGTTTGTTATTTTGGGCCGTTGGGGCCGAGTTGTTGTTGTACACACTGTATGTTGAGTCATGTTGGGTTGGGTCGTCACAGTTCCGGCACGTGTTTACTGTGTACGGTAAATACGGGTCGGGGCGTTTCATTTTGGTAGCGGAGCGGGCGTTAGGTCTTGTTGGGCAGTCTTTATGTGTTTGTTGTCCTTGTTTGCATAGTTCGCTCCAGTTGTTTATTATTTTACATCATTTTAGTTAGTGCATTATGGATCCAGTCGAGGGACGCCAGCTGTCGCGGAACATACACATAAGAGGTAATGATGCCATAAATAAGCGAAATTGCAAATATTATTAATAATACTGATACTTTGGATACAAAGGAAAATATTAATATATTGATTGCAAATAGAAATATTACATTGATAATTTATAAAAAGGGGAAATAATACATGGATTTTTGATATTATATAAAAATAAAAATACATTTAACGGTTTGCAACGACGTTGACACGGAAACTGTTTGCGTCACTGTTGACGTTGACCGTTGAAACGCCCCGGCCCGAATTTACCGTACACAGTAAACACGAGCCAGAACTGTGACAACCCAACCAAATAAACCCAAGCATACAGTGTATAAAGCATAACCCTGGCTCAACAGCCCAAAAATATAAACAACAATATGGCCCTACGGCCCAACATCAGTAACATCAATAGTAATGAAACTGGCCCAATGGCCCAACAACAATAACAATATGCACAGCGGAAGACTTAAACTCACTAACACTGTATGCGACACATGCAATCTATGGAACCAAGCCTGTCCAAGGGAAAATGCAGCAGCCTGTCTGGAATGCACCAAACCTGTACATGAAACAACTCATCCTACGGGATGAAAGCCCGCAGGTGAGGGGTGAGTCCGAAGTGCTCACGATAATGGAAAGACGATCAATATGGACACTAAAAATTACTCAAGTCCAAAAATAACAGTCAAACCCAAAAACTCAAATAAAACCAATTTCCAATTTTATCTTTCCGGGCCCCGTCACGGATAAACTAGTGGTCAAACCTGGTTATCAACACATTCCGGGTGCCAGACCAAATCCAGGGATCGACATCCCAAAAATACGAACCCAGGGATAAACATCCCAAAAATATATCACGGGATAGACATCCTAGGCATAGACATGCCAAGCATAGACATGCTTATCAAGTAACCCAGGTCATGGCCACCACGAAACAGTTTTCTAACCATCGAGTCGTACCACTACCTATCACGCGACAATTATATTACCATCGTTAAAATCAAATAACAGGGATCGACATCCCTAACCAGGATACCGGGATAGACATCCCTATCTAAAAACCAAGGATCGACATCCTTGTCACAATTTATTATTATTCTCATTTATTTAGTGTCAAAACGACTCAAGGGCAAATGTCCCAAAATAACCGACATTGGATAAACATCCCAAAAACCAAACAGGACATCGGGATGGACATCCCGAACCAAAATACAGCAAATACAACATCCAACCATGCAATAATCATCAAAATATAAAAACCGAGTAATAAGGCACATATTGAAGGAAATCCATCCTCACCTTGGCCGATTACTCAACTTCGGAAGCTATGACCGGTCCGACGCCGGCTCCTCGGGAAACTGCCCGATATCCAAACCTATACCCAAAACAATATACACACACATAAATGCACATAATCGGTACTATGATGCCAACATTACGATATATACCCATCCTGGTTCTTATCTGTTATTATTTCCATTTATCGAAAATATTTAACCATACGTATATCCGAATACAATTTCGGTACTATACTTTAGTTAAAACTCTTTTCAAACTATATTTTCATAAAATAATTATAATTTCCCAAAATAATAATTTCCATAATTTTTCCAGAAAAATATTAACCTATTTATAATTTCCAGAAAATATATATATAGTATTTATCTTTTCTAAATATATATAGTAATAATATTTTTCAACACAAATATAATTTAATTTAATTTACAAAATAAATATTTATATACATATACCAAAATTATAATTTTCCAGACAAAAATAATATACATATTAATTTTCCAGAAATTATTTCTATGGTATTTATATTTTTTCCCAATTAATAATAGTTTCCCAAAACATAACTTAATTATTTAACAAAGTATATATATATTTCAAAATCATAAACCATAACACAGAATTACCATATTTTTCGAGATATAAAAATACATACTTTTTTCCAGAAATTAATTAACAGAAATTAATTATATAAGCATTTATATATATATATATATATATATATTAAATCAAAAAGAAAGATCCGGATCGCAACCCAGGAAGGCGCGACCCGGCCGTTGGAAACGGGCTAAACCCGACTCACCTAGCGGGTTGAGCAGCAGGGACGGCGGCGGAGGACGCGACGCAGAGCGAGGGTGGCCTCATGAGACGCGGCGAGAGGCGGCGACTCGAGGGAGGCTGAGAAAGAGGCGCGACGTCGGCAGGCGGCGGTGCAGCG
>JAKUCV010007805.1:0-16127 GCA_028386065.3 Turnera subulata | reverse complement strand
ACTGGTGGCTTAATCAATTAGAATTGGCTGGTGCGATGTCTCTTTTATTTTAGCTGTTGGAACTTGGGAGGAGGTTGATGGCTCACAGACAATGCTTTATCGTCCAGGATAAATAAAAACCGAGTAGTAGTTATAGTAGCTGCCACTCCAAAGGCAAAGGCAAAGACACATGTACGCTACCACCCCAATCACAATGTACATACATACATACAAGAAATACAACAAAACAATTGAGAAAACAGAGATAGCGAGTTTGCATGTCCCTGTGGATGTCAGTTCCTTTTCTTGCCTTGGTGGTCGTCTCCTCTCCCTTTGTATTTTCTCACCCAATACAACAACACTCAAAGGACCATCGGTGCGACATGTCAGTGGTGCTCTGTTACAAACCACATGAACACTAACATGAACATGAACACTAACATGATCTCCTCCCCTCCTCACTGTCCTATGATCCCCCCCAACCCCAAAAATCACAATTATAGTGCTTGGCCTCACTGATTTCTCTTAAAATAATAGGTCTTCAACAATGAAAAATAAATCCAATAATACCATTCATGTGTCAAATGTAGAGCTGGATATAACTTCTTTTTTAAAAAATTCGTCTTCATTGACTTGATATCCTTTCTATATTTTACGGGGAAATTTGTCATCTAGCACAACTCACAAGGGTCTCTACCATATAGCAAAACGGAGTAAAAAGAAACCCTTTTGATCAAAGAGTCAGCTGAAAGAAACCAACAAAGTTTCATTGCTCTCAAGTAGTGTTTGATTATCCTAAAATGTTGGCTTGGGATATCTTATGGTAAAAGATACATCTATTGCAGTAAGATCAGTTTGGAATGACTAGACCACACACTTGGTGAGGAACTAAGGTCTAAGAATAACATCTGTAACGATATCTTGATCCTCTGGTCATTGATACCTTAAACCTTACACTTCATCATTGCCCAAAATGTAATGGTTTTGTTAAAATTGTGTCTCTCTAACTCAACCTCATCTTAGAAGAAAAGTAGAACGAAAATGTCAACCCCATCACTTCACCCGCCTTCTGGTTGGTTGGACATCACTTTTAACCGGCTTTTCGCCTTTGCCCTTTTCCGCCGATTTCACCTCTCCACACCAACTTGCCAACTTAGCAACTAGACCATTAAATTAATAATGATTGCGACAGGGTTGGGCTTAATTGTTTGATGTTATGATACAACAAAGTAAATTTAATAATATTTGGCAATCAAAGTAGAGCTAGGATCGTTATTGATGAACAATAAGAATTACAATAGGGAAGAAATTACGTAAGAAAGAAACCAATGATTTAGAATGCCTTGCCCTCCTTCTGGTCCTGGTTTATTATATTTGGGCATGTAATATTATTTTCAAACTGCAGAATGTTAGATTTAAGGCTATTTTTTGGTGGGAGCTGCACAGTGCGATGTGCACACCACGATGGTGGATGAAGGATAGTCTCCTTCAAAAGCATGATAGAATATGTTGTAGGAACATGTGTGTACTCTGTTTACATATTAAATAAGAGTTTATGAGGTTCTACAGGCAAAAAAAAATAAAAATAAAGATAAAGATATGTGATTGATAATGAATCCAGAACCCACAATTTTATTGCAGCCTGTGAATTCCTTTTATAGATATGAAAAGATTCTTCCAAACAAAATATCCAAATAGTAAAGGAACAAAATGGTGGCAGCCATATAATAATTTAGCCACCAATAATGACATTCATCATCCATCAATTATATAACACTCCTCCTTGAATGTCATTGTATTGGGATAGAATACGCTTTTGGAGTAACTGCCTCGTTAAAAACCTTACCAAGAAAAACCCAGTGGGATAAAAACTTGGTGAAGGAAAAAAGAGTGCAGTGCGTATTCTACTTCCCCTCATTTTGGCCTCCCTTGATGTCTCGAAGTCGTCGCATGCCAATCTTCCTTATTAACTTCTCAAAAATAGGAGTAGGCAATGATTTTGTAAATAGGTTTGCCAAATTGTCACTTGAGTGAATCTGTTGAATACAAATAACACCATTCTTCTAAAGATCGTGGGTGAAAAAGAATTTTGGTGATATGTGCTTTGTCTGGTCGCCTTTGATGTATCCTTCCTTCAATTGGGCAATGCAGGCAGCATTATCTTCATAAATGATTGTTGGAACGTCTTTCCCACTATCCAATCCACAAGAATATGATGTGTCATTGATCTTAGCCAAACACATTCTCGGTTGGCTTCATATATGGCTATAATTTCTGCATTATTTGAAGAAGTTGCAACAATACTTTGCTTTGTGGATCGCCACGATATAGCAGTTCCTCCATAAGTAAACAAATAGCCTGTTTGTGAACGAGCTTTATGTGGATCAGACAAATAACCTGCATCTGCAAAACCAATTAGAGCGGGTTTGGACCCGGACATCCCAAATCCATTGTACCCCAAAGATATCGAAAATTTTGTTTTATCCCATTCCAGTGTCTACGAGTTGGAGCAGAAATATATCTTGCTAATAAACTGACAGCAAAAGATATATCAGGCCTTGTTTTAGTAGCAAGATACATTAAAGCCCCAATTGCGCTGAGATATGGTACTTCCGGACCAAGAATCTCTTCATTATCTTCTTGAGGTCTAAAGATATCTTTCTTTTGATCAAGTGACCTCACAACCATCGGGATACTTAATGGATGCGCTTTGTCCATATAAAATCTTTTCAAAACCTTCTCGGTATAATGTGTCTGATGGACAAAGATCCCATTTTCTAAATGTGCAATTTGAAGACCTAGACAGAGTTTCGTCTTTCCAAGGTCTTTCATCTCAAATTCTTTCTTCAAACAATGCACGGCTTTGGAGACTTCTTCAGGAGTCCCAATAATATTTAAATCATCAACATAAACAGCAATGATGACAAATTCACGCATGGACCTTTTAATAGAAACACAAGGACATATGGAATCATTTTTGTAGCCTTCTTTAACCAAGTATTCACTGAGACGATTATACCACATACGTCCAGATTGCTTCAAGCCATATAAAGATCTTTTCAATTTAATTGAGTATATATCCCGCTTCGGGCAACTTGAGTCCTTCAGGGACTCTCATGTATATATCATGGCTTATAGGTCCATAGAGATAGGCTGTAACAACATCCATTAGACGCATTTTTAATTTTTCATGTATTACCAGACTAATTAGATATCGAAAAGTTATTGCATCCACCACAGGGGAGTATGTCTCTTCATAATCAATATCAGGTCGTTGGGTAAAACCTTGTGCAACAAGTCGTGCTTTATATCTCACTATTTCATTTTTCTTATTTCTTTTTCGCACAAATACCCATTTGTAACCGACCTGTTTTACACCATCAGGTGTTGGGACTGCAGGCCCAAAAACTTTTCACTTCATGAGTGAGTCTAACTCAGCCTTAATTGCGTCTTTCTATTTTGGCCAATCATTTCTACGCCGACATTCATCAATTGACCTGGGCTCTTGATCCTCATTTCCTTCCATAATATTTAGCGCTACATTATGTGCAAAAATTCCGTCGACAGTTATTTCATGTCGGTTCCATCTTGTCCCTGACACTGTATAATTGATTGAGATCTCATCATTTTCATTTATTTCAGGTACCTGAGTTACTTCTGGAACATTATCATTTATGTGAGGATCCTCTTCTGGAGGATTTTACTCTTCTTGAGGATTTTGAACCTCTGCAGGAGATTTTATTACCTCGTTAAGGCCACCTTGTATCATTGCTCCTTTTCTCTGTCGAGGATTTTTATCTTTGGAACCGAGTGGTCTGCCACGCTTCTGGCGTGCTTTTGATTCATTTGCAATCTTTGGCTGTCCTTCGGGGACATCAATTCTAGCAGGAGCATTTACAGCTGGTACATGAGACTTGGTCACTCTATTGATATCAGTAAATGCGTCTTGCAATTGATTTGCTATATTTTGCAAATGAATTATCTTTTGAACTTCAAGTTCACACTGATTTGTTTGAGGATCAAGGCTTGATAATGATATAGCATTCCATTTAATATCTTTATCCAGTTGCTTATTTTCTCCCCTAATGTTGGATAAACATTTTCATCAAAGTGACAATCAACAAATCTTGCTGTAAATAAATCTCTAGTTGTTGGTTCCAAATATTTTATAATTGATGGAGATTCATATCCAATATATATTCCCAATCTTCTTTGAGGACTCATTTTTGTTCGCTGTGGTGGAGCGATTGGCACATATAATGCACAACCAAAGGTCCAAAGATGGGAGATATTAGGTTCGTGACCATGAACCAATTGAATTGGGGATAGTTTATGATAACTCGTTGGTCTGATGCGCACAAGTGCTGCCGCATGCAAAATAACATGTCCCCAAACAGTAACGGGGAGTTTACACCTCATCAATAAAGGTCTCGCAATTAATTGGAGGCGTTTAATCAACGATTATGCTAGACCGTTTTGGGTATGAACATGAGCTACAGGATGTTCAACTACAATTCCAATTGACATACAATAGTCATTAAATGCCTTAGAGGTAAATTCAGCAGCATTATCAAGACGTATAGTCTTTATTGTATGATCAGAGAAGTGTGCCCGCAATTTGATCAATTGTGATAATAAGCGTGCAAATGCCAAATTGCGTGAGGACAATAGGCACACATGGGACCATCTAGTTGATGCATCAATTAAAACCATAAAATATCTAAATGGTCCACACGGTGGATGTATAGGTCCACAAATATCTCCCTGAATTCTTCCAAAAAATGCTGGTGATTCAGAACCAACCTTATCATATGAAGGTCGGATAATTAATTTTCCTTGTGAGCAAGCAGCACATGAAAATTCATTAGATTGAAAAATCTTCTGGTTTTTCAATGAATGACCAAATGAATTTTCAATAATCCTACGCATCATTATTGATCCGGGATGGCCCAACCGCTCATGTCAAATTCTTAACTCATTAGTCAGCTTCAGGCTACTGCCAGCTTCTGGCTGGGTATAATAACTTTCAATGACTCGAATATTTATATAGTATAATCCAGAAGATAATACAGGTAATTTTTCCACAACTTGTTTATTACCTGTAGTGGCAACTCTTGTAATGTAGAGATATTCGGCATCTCTTTCATTCATCGTCTCAATATGATATCCATTTAAATAGATATCCTTAAAACTCAACAGGTTTCTTTGAGACTTTGAAGAGAACAAAGCATTTTCAATGATTATCTTTGTTCCCTTTGGTAGTAAAATCTGAGCTCTTCCAGAGCCTTCAATTATTTTTGTACTGCCAGAGATTGTACTAACATATGCTTTTCCGAATTTCAAAGTAAGGAAATATTTTCGTTTATTAAATACGAAATGAGTAGTTGCACTGTCTGCTAGACAGATATCTGAGTCCTTGTTCTTGGAACATATAGTTGAATATCCATATCTTCATAAAAGAAAATGAAACATGCATAAGAAAAATAATATTGAACTGAAATTTATTCTAAATTAAAAGAACATTTAGAACATTAATAGAAATACACACCAAATAAGAACATAAATATAAAATACAAAGAAATTGACAGTAGATTTATTCTTGCTTCATTTTATCGCTTGCTTCTCCTCGATAAGTAAGATAATCATCAATATCAACATATGAGTCGGACTGGAAGGTAGCATCTTGGTCATCATCTTGAACAAAATTTGTTTCAACAGTTTTAATTTTTGTTTTCAAAGATGATTGATAAAGTTTCACCAAGTGCTTCGCTATGCCACACCGATAGCAAGCTGTCTCAGGATTTTTCTTGTCCTGATGTTTGCCATCATTCACATGTTTTCCTTTGTTCTTGCTATTTTTATAAATATTATGGTCACGATTATTAAAGTGGTTCCTTCCACGTCCCCGGCCACGACCTTGTCCACGGCCACGACCTGAATTATCATGTACTGCTGCATTCGCTTCTGGGAATGGAGCAGAAGCAGTGGGGCGAGACTCATGATTTTTCATCAATAGCTCATTATTTTGTTCCGTGACCAGGAGGCAAGAAATCAAATCAGAATATTTTGTGAAGTCTTTTTCACGATATTGCTGCTGCAGGAGCACATTGGATGCATGAAAAGTGGAGAATATTTTTTCTAACATATCAACATCAGTAATATCTTCTCCACACAATTTTAACTGAGAGCTGATCCGAAACACAGCTGAATTATAATCATGCACAGATTTAAAATCTTGCAGCCTCAGGTACATCCACTCATAACGAGCTTTTGGGAGTATGACCATCTTCATGTGATCATACCTTTCTTTCAAATTTTTTCAAAGATCTGCAGGATCTTTGACAGTAAGATATTCTGTCTTTAAACTTTCATGAAGATGATGACGGAGGAAGATCATGGCTTTTGCCTTATCTTGGCTAGATACATCTTTTGCCTTTTCTTGACTAGTTCCTTCTTTATCTTGAATAAATATTGCTTTTCCCTTTTCTTGAGAAGATTTTATGGTATCTCCCAGACCCATAGCATTTAAATGCATTTCTGCATCTAGTGCCCATGACAGATAATTTCTTCCGGAAATATCGAGGGCCTCAAATTCAAGTTTTGCCAGGTTTGCCATTATAACAGTAAAGAAATATATAAAACAAATATAAAGAGAAGTATAATAATTATATAGGTATATAAGCTTACTCAATAAAGGAGACTTAGCCGGTCAACAAATAAAACAAAGCTGCTTAGCCGGCCAACAAAGAGATAAGGCGGCTTAGCTGGCCAATATTGAATACTAAGCAAATAAACAAATGCGGATTGAAAAGATTTAGAAATGATTACCTTAATAGGATAGAGACTCGTGCTGATAACGTATTAAAAAAATAAAGATAAATATATGTGATTGATAGTGACTTAGCAGAATAAATGATAGACTGAATTTAGATGAATAAGTAGAGAGATAAAAGACTGAATCCAGAACCCACAATTTTATTGCAGCCTGTGAGTTCCTTTTATAAATATAAAAAGATTCTTCCAAACAAAACATCCAAATAGCAAAAGAACAAAGTGGTGGCAGTCATACAATAATTTAGCCACCAATAATGACATTCATCATCCATTAATTATATAACATCCCTATATATATATAATCGGGTAAATGCATATCTGTACTATTACAATTGTCCCTTTTAGGGGTCTGTACTAATTTTTGTCCTTTTTATATGTCTATAATATCTTCTATCGTCCTTTTTATGGGTCTTGGTCACCTCCGGAGTCGACGTGGCCTGTCGGAGCAGGAAGTAAACTAAATGCCCTATATTTTTGCGATGCGTGGCAGCGCGAATTATTCAAACGCTTCCAACAGTGCATATGGCCCACTTCTATTTTTTTTCCAAATTCTCCAGAAACCCAAATATCTTTATATTATAAAATCATTTTTAAAATTTTTTAAAATAAAAAAAAGGATAAAAATGAAAAAAATACAACCTCTCATTGACTCATCCAACAATCCCAACTAATTAAAATTTGAGCTTTTTTCTTTTTTAATTTTTTTAAGCAATCATATAATCAGTAGATGACTAATTATTAAAAATAGAATCATTTTTGAAAAAAAAAAACAAAAAAGATTCATTCATGCTCTTTTTTTTTCTCCTTTCTTTTTTCCAGAAGACACTAAACACGCATCTACCATCTGAAGGTCCAAAACCATCGCCGCACGATGAGCTACACGGTGAATGGTGTGGGCGCAGTTGCTCCGATGGCCGTGTAGATGGTGATTTGGTGGAATCTCACTGTCGACATCATCAACACAACCCGATTCGGTTTGTTCCAGTTTACAATCCCAACGTCACCAAGCATAACCCGCACACATCGATTCAAATCAGTTAGTTACAATTGCAATTGACCAACAACCTAACCAAAGAGAATGGACAAAAGGGAGCAAGAGAGGTCGCAACACGTGACTTACCCACCAATTGAAGTCGTCATGGCCGGTGTTGGAAACGGCTCGCTCACCAGATGCATCGCGACACAAAAAGGAGGGAGATAAACGGTGGGGTTTGGCATGGCAACGGTGTAGAGGAAGGTTAGCGAGAAAGAGAAAGGAGGGAGGGAGAGGCAGTCATGGTTCTCGACCTCAGTTGCTTCTCCTGAATCCATGCGGCTCAGTCAAGAAGCGGTGTTGTGTTTTGATGTTTGGGTTTGTTATTGGGTTTCTGACCTTTTGTTTGTTTGTTATTTTTTTTTTTTACGATCGAAGGGGGCAAAAATCTATGCGAGGGTCAAGAAACCAGAGAAGTAGAAGAGGAAGAAGAAGAAGAATAATGGCTGGGTTCGGTGGAAAGAGGGTGATTTTTTAACTTCGTATTTTTTTAAAAAAAAATTAGCTTGGGTTTTGTGAAATTTTTTAAATAAAAAAACGGGCTTACAATATAATAATTCAGTTTTTTGAAAAGCTGGGGAGAAAACTGAAAGTGGGCCCATGTTGTGCCACGCGTCGCAAAATTCAAGCACGTTTAGTGCACTTTCCTTCCGGGTAGGCCACGTCAGCTCTGGAGCTTACCGAGACCCATAAAAGGGACGATAGAAAATAGTATAGACATATAAAAGTGACAAAAATTAGTACAGACCCCTAAAAGGGACAATTGTAATAGTACAGACCCCAATATATGCATTTACCCTAATATAATCAGATGGCACTCATTTCTCTTTGATCTGATCCAACGGTGTTGAGCACCTTATGGTGTAATATAGAGTCCATGGCTCTTACCAGCTCATGGCTTCAGTTTAAAATTCGTGACCGACCAGTCACCAATCTATAGCTTTAGTTAAAAACATGATTGATCGGTCAATGATGTGATTGTGGTGGCTTCGGGTTAAAAATTTTGAAAAGCTCAAATGGGTCCGCCTAGACCTTAGAACGTGTCAGTATCTAGAATATGATCATGCGAAGAAACAACTTGAAATTCTAACGAAAACTAAATTTTTTACACCTAGAAGAAAACCAGACAACTGAAGCCGTGGAGGAAGCCCCCTATGGCCGGAAAGGGATGGTCGGGGTGTGGTGGCTGGTGCAGGTGGCTAGCCATGGCTTCAGGCTTCTTCGGTGCTCCTGAGACTTGGAAATTCGATACCGGGACCTTCCCGACCCCAAAAAAATTCAAAAAAATATGTGGACTTGTTGAACTGTCGCGGATCTTTTGGTGTAAATACCTCCCCAAGATTCCGTGTAAAAGGACCAAAATGCCCATTGGCTCTCAATCCGATCAAATGTGACTCGCCATTTCGTATGTAACCGGTACGTCATTGTATATGACCAGTGCGGCTTCAGGCAAATATTTTTGCCCTGCTCCAAAAAATTTCAAGAAAATCCTGAGAGGTTCCTGAATATTTTTGGCATGATGAATGATGGATATCTGGTCCCCTTGACCCTTAGAAAATATTTTTAGATTTTTATTGACTCTGAATGTGCCAAAATGCAATTAGGCATGACTATGATCATGATAAAAAAAACGAACGGACAAAATTTGGGTGCCAACAGCATCGTCAAGTGCCTCATCTGAGATGACTCCGCCTCCATCATCTTTACGGCCCGCAACCAACAAGATACTTATCTCTCTTCTTGCCATTCCCTAATTTCAGTGAGTCATTGATTCTTTTTTTTTGTTTATTATGAAGCTTAGTACGAATAGTTTTTGACTTTGAGTGTCGGACCACGGATGAGATTAGTCTGGTTTGTCGAGCTGGGACACTCATTAGAATAAAAAAAAAAAAAAGGCTGCAACACCATTCGACAAGCGTGGCAGGAGGTTCTGCCGTCCTCCTTTTTGCCCTTTCTATTTCTTCTTCCTTCTCGTTTGATATTCCTTATTATGTTTTTTTAGGCTTTGATTAATTGGTTGTATTTTGGTGATTAAGGATTCGATTGTTGTCTATAGGAGTTTCTACAAGTCGTGGATTTTAGGGTTGAAGAGATTGCAGGTGGCTCATTTTTTTTTTTAATTTTTTTTGCATTTGAAGGAATGAATGAAGTTGCTAATTAATTAAAACTTTTTTTTAAAAAAAAATTCATCTTTTTTGCATATGGGGAAGGTTCGGTCCGGTATTATTATTATTTAAGAAAGAAGAGGTGAGATTTTGTTCTTATACCCAGTCAGCAATGATGTGGATCTGACGTGGACAAAAAAGTCAAAAATAACGGGAAAATGACAGAGACCTGGATGAGGACTCATTTGGTACTTTTTTAAAACGTTGTAGGATTGGAATGAAGTATTTTACTATTATGGGACTCAAATAAATTTCGTGATGGTGTAATTATTAGTAGCCTGTAGGGAAGGGAGGGATAAAGTACCGTACGGATAGGCAGCAGAAATACATTATTATTATTATCATCATTATTATTATTACAAAATAATACAACGGAGTGAGAGTGAGAGTCAGGGTCAGAAAGCACAATTAAAGAGGGCGCAGGATGATGATGTCCGGTGGGGGAGCAGAGACTTTGTTTGGTAAGGTGGCGGTGTTTGGAATTGGGGCTGCGATGGTGATGCAGCCACAGCAACAACAGCCAAGGGACCGCCTCGGTACCGGTTGCGGTATGGCCACCACGTGTCGGCGTCGTCATTCTCGTTTCACCTTTTGTTTTCCGGGGAACGCCACCAGCAACAGCAGCATCCTCCCTCTCCGTAGAGCTCGGATTACGACGTCCCGTTGCAGCCTGGACTCCAATTCCTCCTCCTCCACCTCCCTGGTGGGAGAAGAAGTGTTCTCTGTCACTTCGCCCTCCAAATCCGATGTTGATTATTTGGGAGAGAGCACTAAAGGGGATTTGAATCTTAATTTCGACCATCTCGACGCTTTTGGTATCTTCTAATCCTTCTTCTTTTAATTTATCCATTAATTCACCTTCATCTTCTTCTTCTTCTCCCCAATTATTGATTGAATGCCATGCCTATGTCTCTGGTTGCTTGCACTCTTCTTCTTCTTCTTCTTCATTTTTGTTGTTCTTCGTTAGTTAGTTAGTTAATCCAACTCTCACTCTTGTTCTATATATATGCGTGCAGGCATTGATGGCCAGGCTGCTTTACAAGGCCCTATTGAGGAGGTGGCCAGGACTGAGGCTGTACAAGCTCAGGATTTGCTTTCACACCTCGGTATCCCGGTGTTTCCTTCCTTCCTTCTCTTGATTTCTCTTCTTTTTTTCATTTTCTTTTAAATAAAAACTTTTTAAAAAAGATATGTGTATATATTTATATGGACGTTCACTACTATGCTTCATTCATCACAAAACAAATGCATTATTGCATAATTCATTCATCCTCTTATCCTTGCCAATGCTGCAGAGTCCCTCCTCATCAAGGAATTCACCTCGTGGCATATTTTGCAGTCGTACTTTGAATCTTCGCTCCATCACTGCCATTGGATATGACATGGATTACACTCTCATACATTACAATGTCGAGGTCAGTTTATTTTCATTCAATCTCCACATATGTCCTGACCACTGTGCGCAGTGTATCCTAGACCTACCTGAACCTACATTATGATCGCCCCCTCCAAATTAATCGGTCCCCACTGTTTTAGGCTTGGGAAGGGCGGGCCTATGATTATTGCTTGGACAATTTGAGGAGCATGGGTTTCCCAGTTGATGGCCTTGCGTTTGACCCTAACCTGGTGATTAGAGGCCTTGTCATTGACAAAGAGAAAGGCAACTTGGTTAAAGCTGATCGATTTGGTTATGTTAAGAGGGCCATGCATGGAACCACCATGCTGTCTACTCGTGCTGTTAGGTTTGCTTCGAACATTATCATTCTTATTTCTGGACAAATTATTCGAGAATTACCTGAACTCTTTGCTCTGTGGCAACATGACTCCAACTTTCCATGAGTTAGCATGCTTATGGAATGACATTACCTAACATGCATGCACACAGGCACACAAAGTAAGAGTTACATGGGAAAATCGACAAATGATGATAGTATGTACCGCCTCTGCGTACTCTTGCTAGCCTAATATTTACCCACATATTGCTTTCTCCTGGCTCATGCGTTGCTTATTGAACTTGCATATAACCATTACAATATTGTCAGTCATGACATTTTCACTTAGCTTCTTCAACATTTCATGCTTGTTCTGATTCTTCTGCCACAAAATCGAGTAATGTGTAAATAATATTATTACTTGCTATGCATGAAGTGAGATGTACGGGAGGGAACTGGTGGATCTACGCAAGGAGAGTCGCTGGGAGTTCCTGAATACCCTTTTCTCTGTTTCAGAAGCCGTGGCTTATATGCAGGTAGTTTATGCTGTTTCGTTGCCTAGAGGAAGTGAGATATGAGGTCCTTTCTCTAATAATCTTTCTATCTTCTGTTAACTATCCGATTCATCAGGATGTTAGGATTAGGTTTCTATTGGGACTTCCATGTTACTTGTTCCTATTTATTCAATTGCTGCAGTACATCAATCTGCAATTACCCTTCCTCATTCCATTTTCAGATGGTCGATAGGTTTGATGATGGAGCTATAGCTGCAGAAATTTGTCCACCTGATTATAAAGGACTTTACAAGGCATGTTTACTTATATGAAATTTAGAAACCAGAAGTTCTTGTCAAAACATGTGTTTGTTTTTTTGACTCCCAGAACGCATTGCAGGCTGTTGGAAAAGCTCTATTTCGGGCACATGTAGAAGGTCAACTGAAGGTAAATTCGTTACAGAAGTTAAGATTTCAGTTGCTTAATCTGGTTGATGTGGATCTGCTGACGATAGAATTTACAGAGTGAGATTATGTCAAAGCCGGAATTGTTTGTGGAGCCTGACCCAGAATTACCTTTAGCACTTTTGGATCAAAAGGAGGTAGTGCTTGCAACTTGCTGATCATTGTAAGCATTTGAGATTATTATGATAATATGTTGGTCTTGGAAACTTTTCTGTGACAGGCTGGTAAAAGGCTTCTGCTTATTACAAATTCCGATTATCATTACACAGACAAGATGATGAAGCATTCATTTAACAGATTCCTCCCAAATGATATGGGCTGGCGAGATCTGTTTGACATGGTGAGTAGACATCATTAGTCCAGGATGCTGATTGCCAGGATGACTTGTCTTCTTTTCTGCCATGGCTAAATGATCCCTAAATATTTGAGAGGAAACATTGGCTTAGAAGTATTCTTCTTCGAGGAAGAATTTTGAAACTGTGATAGAAATGAAGTTCAGATGAGCCTTTTTGTCGCTTATTTATGCACAAACTAGATTGTTTTCTCACTCCCGTGAAGAGTTTCTGTATGAAAAAGGAATTGTCTTTTCATTGATATATTTTGGTTGCACACCACAGGGCATCTAAGGCATTACTTGTGCATTTCTTTCTTCTTGCTGATATTGCCTTGTGTAGGTGATAGTATCGGCCAGGAAGCCAGAGTTCTTCCAAATGTCACACCCACTATATGAGGTAGTGACTGGTGAGGGTTTAATGCGCCCGTGCTTCAAAGCTTGCACAGGTGATTTGTACTTTGTCCCTGTTCTTTTTTATTTCAATCTGTGCATCAGCACACTCTGTTGATGAATTGCAATCTTTGTTGGCTGAGCATATATTAGTCACAAGTAGCATATGTTGTTTTGCCTGTTTTTCTCCATATTCTTGTCTAGCTATTTTCTTTCTGATCAGTTCTAGGGTTAGAAATTCAATAATATGTTCTTAGAGAAGAATCTATGCTCCCTATTTTATTCAATGCTTGGCCATGAAGATTGGATTCTTTATATAGAGAGGAAGCAGAAGCCTTTGCTTGCAAAGAAAACGTAATGCTACTTGGATGCCTCAGTGTCCTTATGCAGCAATCATGCGTATTTTTAAGCAAGACTTAATGCTACTGGGCTGTCTCAAGTCCCTTATGCAGCCATTTTATGTATATTTTGCAGGTGGTTTGTACTCTGGTGGGAGTGCTCAGATGGTTGAGAACTCCCTAAATATCCATGGGGATGAGATTTTATATGTAGGTGATCATATTTATACTGATGTAAGTGTATCCAAGGTTCATTTACGATGGCGTACGGCTTTGATTTGTCGAGAACTGGAAGAAGAGGTGACAACTTGCTTCTTTATACACAGTTTGGTTAAATCTGGGATCACTTAGAATTCAGATTTTACTTCTTTTAAAGGATTCAGAACGTTTAATTATCACAAATATGAATTGTAGTTGAAGCGGCATATCCATAGTTGTAATGTCTAAGAATTTGACTGTGATTGACTGATTATTGACAAGGAGTATTTTTCTTCTGGCGCTGAATTCTGGAACTGTAGTACAATGCGTTAATTGGTAGTCGACGTCATCGAGCATCACTCATTGAGCTTATTAATCAGAAGGAGGTCGTTGGGGATCTCTTCAACCAACTTCGGCTTGCCCTGCAAAGGAGAACGAAAGGACGTCCTGCTCAAGTGAGCTCCTGTTCTTTTCGCTTTCTTGTTTCATTGTTCTGTTGTCTTCTTGACTGAAAAGAAAATGTTATTACTGTCTTGTATTTTAATCATGTTTGGTCTACACCCCGAACATGTAGCATGGTCCTATTTTTTATTTGATGACAATGCTACTACCATTGGTTGAATTCTGTATCACCCAAATATACTTGATAATTGCTTGAACTAAAGAACACGAGGGTTGCAATTCTTAGCTCATGTCATTAGGTCGCACATTATGCAAAAATGCTTCTTATGGAATTGTGGGACATTACTCATTTCATTTCTTGGTGTGATTCTCTGTTGAAATAATTTGAAATAAACTATGGCTTGTTTTGATTCTACTGTTTCCTGTTATGTGGTTGCAGACCCTCGCTGCTACTAGCATGGATGATCTAGAGCTGACAGAAAGCATGCAAAAGTTATTGATTGTCATGCAAAGACTAGATGAGAAGATTGCTCCAATGCTAGAAGAAGATGGAGAACTTTTCAACAAAAGGTAAAACAAGGATGGTATGCTTCTATTGCAGCACCACCTGCACAAAACTGATGGTTTTGAAATTATTTTGTTTGGATTGTCCAGAATATATATATAAAAGTGAAATGTTTTTTAAATTTTGGTAGGTCGTTAATTTGGCAACATTTTTCTTTAGCATCGGAATCAAGATAAGGGGTTGTTTTGGGTGGTTTGCCTATAACTGCTCAATGATGATATTTTGAGCACATAACATTAACATATGGTGCTTGTTTTGGGTTTTGCACCAGGTGGGGCTTTCTTTCTCGTGCTGGTCTATGGGATAAAAGCCATTTGATGAGACAAGTTGAGAAGTATGTGATCTTATCCCAAAAATCCTCTACTGTGGTTTGAGTTTGCGTGCACGTACATTTAAGGGCTCCAATTTGTTGGATTTATATCTTTTTTTTTTTGACAAGGGTCTGGAAGTTATTAGCTTTTTCTTGTTTGCTCTTTGTTATCCTGTGCCTGTTTGAATGCCATTGAAAATGTATTGAGAATTCCTTGGAATATGCAGGTATGCTGATATATACACCTCTAGGGTGTCAAATTTCCTGCATTATACACCTTTCATGTACTTCCGCTCACAGGAACAGGTATGATATGGCAGCTGTCTGGATGTTGGTTCCAGGCGATGTTGATGACATTGCGTAGCATTTAGTGAGTGTGATCGATTGGTATGAAAATGGAACTGACGGGTCTTAAATCTGGGTTTTTGGTTTGACAGACACTGGCGCATGATTCGTATTTGTACTACCAGACGCCGCTGAATGGATGCGCATCTGAAATTGAGATTTTATGACATTGATAATTGATGAGGATGCATCTTACTGTGGTTGTGGGAAGGTGAAATGCTGGAATCCTCAACGGAGCAAGAGTGTGCTATAAATGCTTCAAGTTGATCTTAAATAAGGGTTGAAGGACGTTGTTTCCATCCTGCGAATAATTTGTTGGGGAGGTTGTGCAATTGTATGTTGGTAGTTTTGAATTATGGGATTTGGGCCTCTGATCTTGGAGTTTTAAGAAAAGACAGGGTGGGAACTAGGAAGGGAGCGGGCGCCTTCCGGAAGACAAAATCTAATTGTAAATGTAACATAATGTACTCTAACGAACGACTGGAGGCTTTTATTTTTGGATTAGTAGAGAAAAAAAAGATTTTAGTCAACTAACCAAGGAATACGATAAGATGCCTTGGTGAT
>JAKUCV010007804.1:4489-27333 GCA_028386065.3 Turnera subulata | reverse complement strand
ACAAAAATAAAAATCCAGTCCAACTACCTGCAAAATTTCAGTGCCCAGAATCTCCGATTTCCCCGATTTTTGTTTCTAATTCGTTCCTACGCGGTTTTGGACCAGATTTTCGGGCATATTCTTCACCATTAAGCAGGTCCACGCCCCTAGGCGTCCCAGAACACTATAAATAAAACCCCTTAGACACATTTCAATGATCACAAACCTTTCTCACTTATACACCTATAAGCCTTCAGTGCTTGGAGAAACTCTACTTCTCCAGGCCTAGAAATACATTCTTTAGGCAGAAACTCTGAAGGAATTTCGTGGGAGGCTTTAGCAGTAGTCTAGGAAGGAGAGGTCAAGAAGAGGATCAACCATAGAGCTTAGAAGCGGCAAGAAGGTGGGTGTAGAACTCAACCCATCGCAAGGAGCTAGCAGAGGGCTACAAGAGGTAACACTAAACCTTCTTTTTGATTGATTCTATGCTGATTATATGCTGATGTGGACATGGATGCGAACACTCAAGGAACAACTGGCGAGTTGGTATTGCCCACGGGTCCAATTACATGGGCCCGATCCAAGAAGATCAAAGATCAATTGCAAAGACAAGTTCAAGCTTTACTCAATCTCGAGTTGCATGAAGATTGAGTAGTCAATATGGGAGAAGAGCTTATGAAGAAACCCACGTGCATCACTGTGTGGGAAGGAATAGAAGAGTCCTAGAGACAGTCGACCTCATTGGGCCACACTTGGGCCATGTCTACATATCAGTAGTTTTCTTATTAGGGTTTGCTGAATTTTTATAATTAAATGTTTTTATAATTTCGGCATGGGTTTTATTTATTTTATTATGTTGGGTCAAGTCCATTATTAATTAGTTGATTAATGTGAGTTTAGTTATTTAGGTTTTTAATTGTAAGGTTTTAAATTAGTGTCCAAGTTATGTGGGCTCAGCTAAAATCCTAGTCCATCTAGTAATAGGAGAGGCGGCAACTAGGGTTAAGTTTTGAGGAGGTGGCCGACTTATGTGAGGAGGTGGCCGACCTAGGGGTGTTGTGATCTCCTATAAATAAAGTGTTTAGGGTTCATTGTTAATCAGAATATTGGAGAAATAAAAAGTTCAGTAAAGCCTGAATATTCTCACATCAAGAGAGGAGTCTCTTTGCTTATTTTTATTTTAAGGATTTGCTAACAATTGCAGGTAGTGATATTTGCTATTGTGATTCATATTCCTTTGTGCTTTGTTTTTTTGTTGTCTAGCACCGAGAGATTAGGAGCTGGAGGGGCTATCACGTCCATCTGTTGCCTAACACGGATTGTTAGGAGGTGAAGAAAAACGGTGCACAAAGTGTGCACGATTGGTGGTGATATGGGATCGGGACAATCTTAGATACGAAGGTGCTTCTAGGGTCGGCTAGGTGTGTTGTCGTATCAATTTTGGTAGCGGAGTTCAGGTTATCAAATCAATCAACTATCCTTTAATTTTTTCTGTATTTATTGTTTCTTTTTGCCGAATTATTGTATATTTAAAAAAAGTGTTCATCGTACTGTTCATAGCGCTGTTCATCGTGCTGTTCATCGCTGTTACTATTTCGGCAGGAAATTATAAAAAAAAAGAAAAAAAAAGAATTCGGTTGATTTATTGATAACCAGATTGTTTTGCAGGAATTTGGGAAAAGTTCCCACCCGAATTGAATCTTAAGTTTTTCTTTCAGTTTGTTGTGTTGATAGCCGATTTCTTGCATTGGGTGATATTGTTTCATTTTGCTCGATATACAAATTGTTCTTCTTGTCTGTGTTTTCAGTTCTTGAATTGAGGTAATCTTGCCTCCAGTTATTGTGAAGCTTGTCGTTTTCTTGTTAGGAAGTTCATTGATTCTATTGAATACGTGGCAATTTGTTATTATCTGTGATTTGTTTCTGGATCCTAACAAATAAAAACCTAGCAAGGGACAAGAGAGTGAGTGAAACATAAGAGAGGGTTAGGTTATTTTCAGGCAGATGTCGTAGACACCAAAAAGCCAGGACTCGGAGAGCAGCAGGCAGGACGAGCAAGGGGAGACCTTACAATGGAGGGCATTGAGAGATGAGGTAGTCCTTCTCAACAACAAATTGCTCGACAAATCCGACGAGCTAGCCGAGTTCAGGCGCACACATAGAGACGACATGGCGGAGCTGAAACGCCTACTTGCAGGGTTGGCCGTCCAGGGAGAGCAGCCGCCACCACGACAGCAGCAACCCCCTCCAATCCAACATCAGCAACAACCGCCATTAATCAAGGAACCAAGGCAGCGAGACGAACCGTAGCCAAGGGGCGAGATACTCGAGCCTCGGGAGCAAGCTGAACCTCGGAGGCATTTGGAAGGCGAGTTTGAAGAAGAAGTATGGGAAGAGGAAGCATGGCAACCACATCACCAAGGCTATGGACGAGGTGGCAGAATGCCGAGAGGAAGAGGAGGTTATCAGAATCGACGTTATGGAAGGAACAATGAATGGGAGCCATTCAACAATGTCGATGCCAACATGAACAACATCAAGATCAAGATACCTTCTTTTCAGGGAAGAGGAGATGCAGACACCTACATTGAATGGGAGCAAAGAGTTGATATGGTTTTTATTTGTTATCACTTTTCCGAGGAAAAGAAGATTAACCTAGCTACTCTTTAATTTACTGATTATGCTCTTAAATGGTGGAACAAGTTTTTGTTGGACAGGCGTCGTGCAGGACAAGGACCCCCTCAGACATGGGCTGAATTGAAAGGTATCATGAGGAGGAGAAATATACCGAGCTACTACTATACCGATTTGCACCAAAAGCTGCAAACTTTGAGGCAAGGTACACGAAGCATTGATGAGCATTATAAGGAGATGGAAGCACTGATGCTTCAGGTGAATATAGAGGAGGAACCCCAAGCAAACATGGCACGATTCCTTGATGGAATGAACCAGAAGATTGCTAATGTTGTGGAGCTGCAACATATTCTAGACTTTGGTGAGGTTGTCGAGAATGCAATCAAGGTGGAAAGGCAGCTGAAGGTATATAATAACAGCAGGGGTTTTCGAGGGCCCTATGTCACATCCAGTTCTTCCAATTGGAATCAACAAAGATACACCCGAGAAGAGAAGCCAAGAGAGGAAAAGACAAGACTGGCCGACTACAAGCCAACCCCAAAAGCAAGCCTGTCGACTTCTTCCTCCACAACTAAGCATCAAGATGTGAAGTGCTTCAAATGTGCGGGTATTGGGCACATTGCTTCCCAGTGTCCAAACAAGAAGGTGATCTATGTTCGGGAAGGAGAGCTATACTCGGATGATGAGGAGGATGAATCATGTGCTAACATGCCCGAACTAGAGGATGTTCCGGTGGAAGATCGATATGTGCAAGAGGCGCCAACATCTGATCCTTTGCTCCTCGTGACCAGGCGAGTTCTTAGTGCATAATTGAAGGAGGATGAGACCGAGCAGAGGGAAAATATCTTCCACAACAGATGCCATGTCGATGGCAAAGCATGGAATGTGATCGTCGACAGTGGGAGTTGTGCGAATGTAGCCAGCACCTTGATGGTGGAGAAATTTGGATTAGCAGTGTCCAAGCATCCCCACCCATATAAACTGTAGTGGTTCAATGACATGGGTGAGATCAATGTGACGAAACAAGTTCTTGTTACTATGACCATTGGTAATTATACTGACAAGATATTGTGTGATGTTATTCCTATGCATGCTTGTCACATTTTACTTGGTAGACCGTGGCAGTATGACAGGCGTATATGGCATGATGGCAACAAGAATAGGTACTCCTTTTCCATCGGTGAGAAGAAATTTGTGTTAGCTCCATTGTCTCCACAGCAAGTGTACTATGATCAGAAGCACTTGGAAAAGAGTGCTGAGGCAATGAAGCAAGAAAAGGAAACCAAGCTGCAAAACAATGGTGAGCATGAGAGGATAGCCGAGGGCTATGCAAAAGGAGAGAGTGTGCAAAAGGTTGAGAACCTTGAAAAAGGAGAGCTGAAACAAAAAGAAAAACAAAGAAGTGAAGTCGACACTGAGGGAGAGAAGAGAGCCAATGTCGACTTGGAGAGAAAAAAAGAGGGGAAAAAGAAACAGAACTTCTATGCAAATGTGAGGGATTTTACAGCAGCATGTGCGGGAAGGAAGGATATTTTGGTGCTCTTGTACAAGGGCGCTTATTTTTTTGACACTGACCTTAATCCCGATATTCCTAGTTCTGTTCTTTCTGTTTTGCAGGATTTTCGAGATGTGTTTCCAGAGGAACTACCAAAGGAATTGCTGCCTATTCTGGGCATAGAACACCAAATTGATTTTGTTCCTGGAGCACAAATCCCAAATCGGCCAGCATATAGGGCCAACCCCGAGGAGACTAAAGAAATTCAAAAGCAAGTTGACGAGTTGCTTGCAAAGGGGTTAGCGCGAGAGAGTTTGAGTCCATGTGCAGTACCAGTGATTCTAGTGCCAAAGAAGGATGGCACGTGGCGTATGTGTGTTGATTGTCGCGCAATCAACAAAATAACAGTTAAGTATCGCCATCCTATCCCTCGACTTGATGATATGCTTGATGAATTACATGGTGCATGCATATTTACTAAGATTAATCTCATGAGTGGTTACCATCAAATTCACATGAAAGTAGGTGATGAGTGGAAATCAACATTCAAAACTAAATATGGATTGTATGAATGGTTGGTAATGCCATTTGGTTTGACTAATGCGCCTAGCACATTTATGCGATTGATGAATCATGTATTGAGAGACTTCATAGGAAAATTCGTGGTTGTGTACTTTGATGACATACTTATCTATAGTAGTAATGAACATGAGCATATTGAGCACCCTAGATTAGTATTGGAGGCTCTTAGGGCTGAAAAACTATTTGCTAAGTTAAAGAAGTGTACATTCTGCATCGATAGCGTTGTTTTTCTTGGTTATGTTGTGAGTTCCAGGGGAATCAAAGTCGTCGAAGAGAAGGTACAAGCCGTAAGGGAGTGGCCGACTCCTACAACAGTCTCACAGGTAAGGTCTTTTCACGGGCTTGCTAGCTTTTACAGAAGGTTTGTAAAAGATTTTAGCACAATTGCTGCACCTTTGAATGAAATTGTTAAGAAAGAAATTGGGTTTAAATGGGGACAGGAGCAAGAGGATGCATTTAATACTTTGAAGGATAAATTATGTACTGCTTCTATTCTTAAATTGCCAGATTTTAACTCAACCTTTGAGGTTGAATGTGATGCCCCTGGTATAGGCATAGGTGCTGTTCTTTTGCAGGAAAGGAGGCCAATCGCTTATTTTAGCGAAAAGTTGAAGGGGTGCACAACTGAACTATTCAACATATGATAAAGAGTTGTATGCACTTGTGCGGGCATTGCAAACATGGCAGCATTACCTATGGCCCAAGGAGTTCGTGATCCACACCGATCATGAAAGTTTGAAGCATCTAAAGGGCCAAGGTAAACTGAATAAGAGACATGCTAAATGGCTCGAATTCATTGAGACATTTCCCTATGTGGTGAAATACAAGCAAGGTAAGGATAATGTCATAGCCGATGCATTATCACGAAGGTATGCTCTTATTACTTCTCTTAGTTCGAAACTGATGGGATTTGAGCATATTAAGGATTTGTACAAATCTGATCATGATTTTGCTTCTATCTATAATGCTTGTGAACATGCTGGGTTTGGTAAGTTTNGTGCATGCATATTTACTAAGATTAATCTCATGAGTGGTTACCATCAAATTCACATGAAAGTAGGTGATGAGTGGAAATCAGCATTCAAAACTAAATATGGATTGTATGAATGGTTGGTAATGCCGTTTGGTTTGACTAATGCGCCTAGCACATTTATGCGATTGATGAATCATGTATTGAGAGACTTCATAGGAAAATTTGTGGTTCTGTACTTTGATGACATACTTATCTATAGTAGTAATGAACATGAGCATATTGAACACCCTAGATTAGTATTGGAGGCTCTTAGGGCTGAAAAACTATTTGCTAAGTTAAAGAAGTGTACATTCTGCATCGATAGCGTTGTTTTTCTTGGTTATGTTGTGAGTTCCAGGGGAATCGAAGTCGTCGAAGAGAAGGTACAAGCCATAAGGGAGTGGCCGACTCCTACAACAGTCTCACAGGTAAGGTCTTTTCACGGGCTTGCTAGCTTTTACAGAAGGTTTGTAAAAGATTTTAGCACAATTGCTGCACCTTTGAATGAAATTGTTAAGAAATAAATTGGGTTTAAATGGGGACAGGAGCAAGAGGATGCACTTAATACTTTGAAGGATAAATTATGTACTGCTTCTATTCTTAAATTGCCAGATTTTAACTCAACCTTTGAGGTTGAATGTGATGCCCCTGGTATAGGCATAAGTGCTGTTCTTTTGCAGGAAAGGAGGCCAATCGCTTATTTTAGCGAAAAGTTAAAGGGTGCACAGCTGAACTATTCAACATATGATAAAGAGTTGTATGCACTTGTGCGGGCGTTGCAAACATGGAAGCATTACCTATGGCCCAAGGAGTTCGTGATCCACACCGATCATGAAAGTTTGAAGCATCTAAAGGGCCAAGGTAAACTAAACAAGAGACATGCTAAATGGCTCGAATTCATTGAGACATTTCCCTATGTGGTGAAATACAGGCAAGGTAAGGATAATGTCATAGCCGATGCATTATCACGAAGGTATGATCTTATTACTTCTCTTAGTTCGAAACTGATGGGATTTGAGCATATTAAGGATTTGTACAAATCTGATCATGATTTTGCTTCTATCTATAATGCTTGTGAACATGTTGGGTTTGGTAAGTTTTACATTGGTGAAGGATATTTGTTTAAGGAACGTAGACTTTGCATTCCAGCTTGTTCAATGAGAGAATTGCTTGTTAGGGAGTCTCATGATGGAGGCATAATGGGACATTTTGGAGGCTTATTTTTATTTTAGGGATTTGCTAACAATTGCAGGTAGTAATATTTGCTATTGTGATTCATATTCCTTTGTGCTTTGTTTCTTTATTGTCTAGCACCGAGAGATTAGGAGGTGGAGGGGCTATCGCATCCAACTGTTGCCTAGCACGGATTGTTAGGAGGTGAAGAACAACGGTGCATAAAGTGTGCACGATTGGTGGTGATTTCAGATCGGGACATTCTTAGATACGAAGGTGCATCTAGGGCCGGCTAGGTGTGTTGTCGTATCATATGTTGATGCTTTTGATGATGTAAGTGGCCGATTTGTGCCATGTTTAGAACTACGTGGCTTTGACCCCGATCACTCGGGTACGTAGGTAATCTCGGTCTTACAACGGGATGCAAGCCAAATCTTCTTCTTCTCCCCTTCTCTTTATTTTCCACACATGCACACTTGCACCAGGCACACTTGCATTTTGTAATTGCACATAGTCTCGACCCAACACGGATGGGTGCCTAACACCTTCCCATCTGTGACGAACCCCCGATCCCATAACTTTGGTTTGCCATGACCATGTAGCCTAAAGTAGTCATATTAAGGTTTTTCCCAAGTTTTGTCCTTAATAAAACTTGGGTGGCGACTCCAATGTTATAGGATTGACCCGAGGATGAAGGTGAAAGGATTAGGTGAATAGGCCCAAGTGATTTTTGCTCTGGTATTCACAGTTGGCGACTCCATTGGGGAAGTAGTGGGTTCAAGAGACTTTGTGCAATTGTTGAATCTTGTGTGCCTTTTTATTTGTCATCATAAGTGCCTTGCATTCATGATGATTGATGTGAAGCTTCTACCGTAAGAGGGCGAGGGAATCCAAATCCGCTACATGCTTTCCTTAAACGATAGTGGTTTGAGTGAACCCATTTCTCGATGCTTAGCAATGATGAGGATTAATGGGCGTTGGACCTCACGCGATATCCATTATCACATGTGAGTAGGTCAACCTATTCCCTAGCGGCAATTTTTTGGCCCCCAACCAGCTGCATACCCTGAGCATCTCATGCATTGTGAATCAATAAGTGGTACGTGCATTTGGGTGATTATTTTTGTGAATTCAAGTAAGTGTAAATAGAATGCCCTCTTTCATTTGTACATACCTAAAAAGAAAACCAACAAAAAAATATGTGAGTCAAGAAGCCCCTGGGGTACCGCAGACCTTGACACCTGTGATCCAAATACTAGAGCAAGATGAGTGAGGACAACGTTGCTAAGACCAATGTGGCTGAGGAATCCTTGGATCTGCTGAAAGATCCGAATGTCAGAAATGCACTATTAGCGTTGAAGAAAGGGAAGATGGTGTCCCCTAGGAGTGATGGGGGACAAGTCTCGAAACCGGGCATTGAGAAAAATGTGGTGGTCATTCAGGATGATGACTCGGTGACACAGGAATCCAAAGGAGATGGGCAGAGGCTTAGAAGAGTGGAGGAATTGCTGAAAGCCATAAAGAGGGAGGAGGATGATTGGAACTTGGAACGTCTATCTTTGTTCCCTAAAGCCCGTCTTCCTGAAAAGTTGAAGATGCCGGACATTGAGAAGTTCAATGGAATGGGATGTCCAACAACTCATTTGAAGATGTATGTCAGGATACTGCAACCTATGGGATCGGGCCCGAGTTAATGGCCCAATTGTTTCAAAGGACTTTATCGGGAGCAGCCTTAAAGTGGTTCATGACTTTGGATGAGAGCAAGGTGAGCAAATGGGAGGACATCTGCAAAGAGTTCTTGAACCAATATAGCTACAACAACAAAGTGGATGTGACCAAGAGGGATCTCGAGACTAGCCTTTATCACGAGGTGGCGTAGCAAGGCATCATTAATGGTGAACCGACCTCCACAAGTGGAGCAAGTGCAAATGATGATCAAGAACCTTCAACCGATGTATTATGATCGCATGATTGGAAATTATTACGCCAATTTCAAAGCCCTCATTGGGGCAAGGACACAATTGGAGGATGCAATTGCTTCCGGCAAGATCAAAGTAGCAGTGGACACTACTACCCCTAGGCGCAACTTCAGCTCAGCACAAGAAAACAAGCCCGTTGAAGTAAATCATGTGACTACCCAGGCACCGGTGCAAGTTGGGTTGAGATTTAGGGAATTCACCCCACTTCCTATGTCTTTAGGAAAGATGTTCAGGAGATGCATGGAGGTAAACCTGTTGCAGCCTTTAGAGCCGAAACCTGGGTTTCTGATTAGGGGAGACCGGAATAAGTTTTGTGAATTCCACCAAGCGGCCAGGCATGCCACGGATGATTGTTTTGGACTCCGTCATGAGATCCAGGATCTGGCGGAACAAAATGAGATAGTCTTACCCCAAAAGATGTAGAGATATGAGAGGGTTGATAAGCAATAGTGTTTGTTATGCTGGAGAGAAGTGCGAGTTTTGTTCATCGTTTTTGTGACTTTGCTTTTTGTGCCGCCTGTTCACTTAATCAATAAAATGTGCCTTTTCTTTCCTTTCTCGATGATTGCATTTCCTGATTTAGAAAGTGACATAGTTTGTGCTAAGGTGAACGGATATTGCAAACATTTCAAGTTTGGCTTGCCGAACTTCTAAACGGATCAATTCAAAGTTAAGCCATTGAAACCCAACTTATCAACGTGGCTCCACACTAGATTCTAGGATCCTGGCCGTGGCCATAAGAAAGAAGCCTCATGTTTTAGAAATAAAGTAGTGCTGAAGCACAAGCCCTTGGCTAATGTGGAGCAACCACTCCTAAAAACCCTGAACTAGACTCCAACCTTCAAACACAACCTTTACTAAAGACTTGGGGGGAGAAGCTTTCCTAAAATAGTCTGATTTTGATCAATGGGGAAAAATTATGAAAGGTAAGACACTTGGCCCGTCTTCACCCGAACTACGAGGACCTGATTTCTTAAACATGGCACAAAAAAAAGGGAAAAAATGAGAAAAAAAAGGGAACACCCTCTAGATCACCAATCCATTTTTAGAAATAAAATGTCTACACGATAGCGAAGATGTTTCCTAAAAAAAAAAGAAAAAAAAAAGAAAAAAAGAAAAAAAAAAAGAAGAAAGAAAGAGAGTGCTATGTTTAGGAATACGTAGGCAACCTAAAATAAAGGTGTGGTCAAAATAAAAATCCCCTCCCACTCCAAGTCGAACTTCCTTGGTAAACCAAACTTTGACACCCGTTCTACCAATGGTCCATCCGTTTAACCAAGAATTGATCTGTCACAAAATGTTTGCAGTCACCTTAGTATGAATGAAATCATTGACTAGTTCTTGACATGCATAGAGAGGGAGCCCGGTACAGTAGAAAAGTGTGAAAGACAGAAGAGTGAACGAGGACAAAGCACGTGGCGATCATTATCTGAGGGCTTAGTAGCAGCAAGAACTGTGGTTTCATCCACCTCTACAAGGCACAAGAAGAACGACATCATCTACCCCGGTGGCTCGAAATCATGTTTGCACATTTGAAGGATGCCTTTCCATGGCTGGTGTACTCTCTCACGAGAATCCTCACTCACCTTTGACTTATAATTATTCAAACGAGTTTCGAAGAAGGTCCGTGGGTACCCCAACGTTTGTTTATGGAATCTTAGACTCAGTAAAACCTAAAGAAAGGTTTAATTTCACAAAAAAAGGTTGGCGATGCTGATGCTTTTGATGATGTAAGTGGCCGGTCTGTGCCACGTTTAGAAGTACGTGGCTTTGACCCCGATCACTCGGGTACGTAGGTAATCCCGGTCTTACAACGGGATGCAAGCCAAATCTTCCTCTTCTCCCCTTCTCTTTATTTTCCACGCATGCACACTTGCACCAGGCACACTTGCATTTTGTAATTGCACAGAGTCTTGACCCAACACGGATGGGTGCCTAACACCTTCCCATCTGTGACGAACCCCCGATCCCATAACTTTGGTTCGCCATGACCATGTAGCCTAAAGGAGTCATATTAACGTTTTTCCCAAGTTTTGTCCCTAATAAAACTTGGGTGGCGACTCCAATGTTATGGGAATGACCTGAGGATGAAGGTGAAAAGATTAGGTGAATAGGCCCAAGTGATTTTGGGTCGGGTATTCACAATAAATCATCCCGATATTTGTGGAATCATCCTAGGTAGGATTTGACATGGTGGATTTGGAGATTGCTCTTATGCAATGGTTCACTGGGCCACTGGTGCGCTATTGGGGCGCCATTGCTGCGCTATTGGTGCGATTTTTGAGTTTTGAGCTGAAATTTTGATTTTTAAGTTTTGAGCTGAAATTTTGTACACACACTAATAAAATCCAATCCAACTACCTGCAAAATTTAAGAATTTTTTGAGATGTGGAAGTCTGACTTTTTATTTTTCGAACAATTAAAATCCCGTAAATCGAAAAAAATGGAAAAGCACCTCAGATGAGCTCAAAATGTCCGGGGAAGGCATCCAAAAATCCTTATAAATCGTCCCCATATTTGTGGAATCATCATAGGTAGCGTTTTTCATGGTGGACTTGGAGATTGCTCATATGCATTGGTTCACTAGGCCATTGGGGCGCGATTGGGGCGCCATTGGTGCGCTATTGGGGCGCCACTGGTGCGATTTTTGAGTTTTGTGCTCAAATTTTGATTTTTGAGTTTTGAGCTGAAATTTTTTACCCAAACCAATAAAAACCCAATCCAACTACCTGCAAAATTTAAGAATTTTCTGAGATGTAGAAGTCCGACTTTTCGTTTTTGGAAAAATTAAAATCCCGTAAATCGGGAAAATGGAAAAGCACCCCAGATGACCTTAAAATGTTCGGGGAAGGCATCCAAAAATCCATATAAATCATCCCCATATTTGTGGAAACATCTTAGGTAGCATTTGACATGGTGGATTTGGAGATTGCTCATTGGTGCGCCAGTGGTGCGCTATTGGTACGATTTTTAAGTTTTGAGCTGCAATTTTGATTTTTGAGTTTTAGGCTGAAATTTGTACACACCAATAAAAGTGCAATCACACTACCTGAAAAATTTCAGATTTTTCTGAGTTGTGGAAGTCCGACTTTTTATTTTTGGAACAATTTAAATCCCGTAAATCGGGAAAAAAGGAAAAGCCCCTAAGATGAGCTCAAATTGTCCGGGGAAGGCATCCAAAAATCCTGATAAATCATCCCCAAATTTGTGGAATCCTCTTAGGTAGCATTTGACATGGTGGATTTGGAGATTGCTCTTATGCATTGGTTCGCTGGGCCATTGGCGCGCTATTGGGGCGCCATTGGTGCGCCATTGATGCACTAATGGGGTGCTATTGGTGCGCATATGGTACGATTTTTAAATTTTGGGTTGAAACTATGTACACACACGAATAAAAATCCAATCCAACTACTTGCAAAATTTCAGATTTTTCTGAGGTGTGGCAGTCCGACTTTTTATTTTTGGAACCATTTAAATCCCGTAAATCGGGAAAAATGGAAAAGTACCTCAGACGAGCTCAAAATGTCCGGGGAAGGCATCCAAAAATCCTTATAAATCATCCCCATAATTGTGGAATCATCTTAGGTAGCACTTTACATGGTGGATTTGGAGATTGCTCTTACGCATTGTTTCACTGGGCCATTGGTGGGCTATTGGGGCGCCATTGGTGCGCTGTTGGTGCGCCATTGCTGCGATTTTTGAGTTTTCAGGTGAAATTTTGATTTTTGAGTTTTGTGCTGAAATTTTGTACACACACCAATTACAATCCAATCCAACTACCTGAAAATTTCTAGATTTTCCAGAGATATGGAAGTCCAACTTTTTATTTTCGGAATAATTAAAATCCCGTAAATCGGGAAAAATGGAAAAGCACCTCATACGAGCTCAAAATGTCCGGGGAAGGCATCCAAAAATCCTTATAAATCATCCCCAAATTTTTGGAATCATAATAGGTAGCATTTTACATTGTGGAATTGGAGATAGCTCTTTTGCATTGGTTCACTAGGCCATTGGTGCGCAATTGGTGCAATTTTTGAGTTTTGAGCTCAAATTTTATGCACACACCAATAAAAATCCAATCCAACAACCTGAAAAAGTTCAGAATTTTCTGAGAAGTGTAAGTCCGACTTTTTATTTTTGGAACAATTAAAATCCCATAAATCATGAAAAATGGAAAAACACCACAAATGAGCTCAAAATGTCCGGGGAAAGCATCCAAAAATACTTATAAATCATCCCCATATTTGTGGAATCATCTTTCGTAGCATTTGACATGGTGGATTTGGAGATTGCTCATTGGTGTGCCATTGGTGCGGTATTGGTGCAATTTTTGAGTTTTGTGCTGAAATTTTAATTTTTGAATTTTCTGCTGAAATTTTGTACACAAACCAATAAAAATTCAATCCAATTACTAGAAAAATTTAAGATTTTCGGAGTTGTAGAAGTCTGACTTTTTATTTTTTGAACAATTAAAATCCCTGTAAATTGGAAAAAATGGAAAAGCGCCTCAGATGTGCTCAAAATGTCCGGGGAAGGCGTCCAAAACTTCTTATAAAACATCCCCATATTTGTGGAATCATGATAGGTAGCATTTTACATGGTGGATTTGGAGATTGCTGTTATGCATTGGTTCACGGGGCCATTGGTGCGCTATTGGTGTGCCATTGGTGCGTTTTTTTAGTTTTGACCTGAAATTTTAATTTTTGATTTTTTGAGTTAAAATTTTGTACACACACCAATAAAAATCCAATCCAACTACCTGCATAATTTCAAAGTTTTCTGAGAAGTGGCAGTCCGACTTTTTATTTTTGGAACAATTTAAATCCCGTAAATCGGGAAAAATGGAAAAGCACCTCAGACGAGCACAAAATGTCCGGGGAAGGCATCCAAAAATCCTTAGAAATCATCCTCATATTTGTGGAATCATCTTAGGTAATATTTGACATGGTGGATTTGGAGATTGCTCTTATGCATTTATTCACTGGGCCACTGGTGCGCTATTGGGGCGCCATTGGTGCGATTTTTGAGTTTTGAGCTGAAATTTTGATTTTTGAGTTTTGTGCTGAAATTTTGTACACACACCAACAAAAATCCAATCCAAATTCCTGCAAAATTTCAGATTTTCCTGAGAAGTGGAATTCCGACTTTTTATTTTTGGAACAATTAAGATCCCATAAATCGGGAAAAATGGAAAAGCACCTGAGTTGAGCTCAAAATTTCCGGGGAAGGCATCCAAAAATCCTTATAAATCATCCATATATTTTTGGAATCATCCTAGGTAGCATTTTACATGGTGGATTTGGAGATTGCTCTTATGCATTAGTTCACAGGGCCATTGGGGCGCTATAGGGGCGCCATTGGTGTCCCATTGGTGAGCTATTGGTGCGATTTTTGAGGTTTGAGCTGAAATTCTTATTTTCGAGTTTTGAGCTGAAATTTTTGTACACACAACAATAAACATTCATTCCAACTATCTTCAAAATTTCAGATTTTTCTGAGAAGTGGAAGTCCGACTTTTTATTTTCGGAACAATTAAAATCGCGTAAATCGGGAAAAATGGAAAAGCACCTCAAATGACCTCAAAATGTCCGAGGAAGGCATCCAAAAATCCTAATAAATCATCTCCATATTTATGGAATCATATTTGGTAGCATTTGACGTGGTGGACTTGGAGATTGCTCATTGGTACGATTTTTCAGTTTTGAGCTGAAATTTTGATTTTTGAGTTTTCAGCTGAAATTTTGTACACACACCAACAAAAATCCAATCCAACTACCTGAAAAATTTCAGATTTTTCTGAGATTTGGAAGTCCGACTTTTTATTTTTGGAACAATTAAAATCCCGTAAATTGGAAAAAATGGAAAAGCACCTTAGATGAGCTCAAAATGTCCGGGGATGGCATCCAAAAATTCTTATAAATCATCCCCATATTTGTGGAATCATCATAGGATGCATTTTACATGTTGGATTTGGAGATTGCTCTTACGCAATGGTTCACCGGGCCAATGGTGCGCTATTGGGGCGCTATTGGTGCGCCATTGGTGCGATTTTTTAGTTTTGAGCTGAAATTTTAGGATTTTTCTAAGTTGTGAAAGTCGGACTTTTTAGGATTTAGGATTTTTCTGAGTTGTGAAAGTCGGACTTTTTATTTTTGGAACAATTAAAATCCCGTAAATCTGGAAAATGGAAAAGCACCTCAGATGTGCTCAAAATATCCGGGGAAGGCATCCCAAAATCCTTATAAATCATCCCCATATTTGTGGAATCATCTTAGGTAGCATTTTTCATGGTGGATTTGGAGATTGCTCTTATGCATTGGTTCACTGGGCCACTGGTGCGCTATTGGTGCGCCATTGGTGAGCTATTGGTGCGATATTTGAGTTTTGAGCTGAAATTTTGATTTTTGAGTTTTGAGAAGAAATTTTGTATACACACCAATAAAAATCCAATCCATCTACCTGCAAAAATTCAGATTTTTCTGAGAAGTGGAAGTCCGAGTTTTTTTTGGAACAATTAACATCCCGTAAATTGGAAAAAATGTAAAAGCGATTCAGATGAGCTCAAAATGTCCTGGGATGGCATCCAAAATTCCTTATAAATCATCCCCACATTTGTGGAATCGTAATAGGTAGCATTTTACATTGTGGATTTGGAGATAGCTCTTATGCATTGGTTCACTCGGCCATTGGTGCGCTACTGGTGCAATTGTTGAGTTTTGAGCTGAAATTTTGATTTGTGATTTTTTAGCTGAAATTTTGTGCACACACCAATAAAAATCCAATCCAACAACCTGCAAAATTTCAGATTTTTCTGAGAAGTGCAAGTCCTACTTTTTATTTTTGGAACAATTAAAATCCCATAAATCGGGAAAAATCGAAAAGCACCACAGATGAGCTCAAAATGTCCAGTGAAAGCATCCAAAAATACTTATAAATCATCCCCATATTTGTGGAATCATGTTTGGTAGCATTTGACATGGTGGATTTGGAGATTGCTCTTATGCATTGGTTCACTTGGCCATTGGTGCGCTACTGGGGCGCCATTGGGGGGCGATTGGTGCGCCATTGTTGAGCTATTGGTGCGATTTTTGAGTTCTGAGCTTAAATTTTGAGATTTTTGAGTTTTGAACTGAAATTTTGATTTTTGAGTTTTGAGCTGAAAATTTAATTTTTGAGTTTTGAGCAGAAATTTTGTCACACACGAATAAAAATCCAATCCAACTACCTGCAAATCTTAAGACTTTTCTGAGATGTGGAAGTCCAACTTTTCGTTTTTGGAACATTTAAAATCCCATAAATCTTGAAAAATGGAAAATTACCCCAGGTGAGCTCAAAATGTTCGGGGAAGGCATTGAAAAATCCTTATAAATCATCCCCATATTTGTGGAATCGTCTTAGGTAGCATTTTACATGGTGGATTTGGAGATTACTCTTATGCATTGGTGCACTGGGCCATTGATGTGCTATTGGGGCGCCAATGGTGAGTCATTGGTGTGCCATTGGGGCGCTATTGGTGCGCCATTGGTGAGCTATTGGTGCGATTTTTGAGTTTTGAGCTGAAATTTTGATTTTTGAGTTTTCAGCTGAAATTTTTACACACACCAATAGAAATCCAATCCAACTGCCTGCATAATTTTAGATTTTTCTGAGATGTGGAAGTCCGACTTTTTATTTTTGGAACGAATAAAATCCCGTAAATTGGGAAAAATGGAAAAGCACCTCAGATGACCTCAAAATGACCGAGGAAGGCATCCAAAAATCCATATAAATCATCCCCATATTTGTGGAATCTTCTTAGGTAGCATTTGACATGGTGGATTTGGAGATTGCTCTTATGCATTGGTTCACTGGGCCATCGATGCGCTATTGGAGCGCCATTGGTGCGCTATTAGGGCGCTGCTGGTGCGCCATTGGTGCGATTTTTGAGTTTTGAGCTGAAATTTTTATTTTTGAATTTTGAGCAGAAATTTTGTACACACACCAACAAAAATCCAATCCAACTACCTGCAAATCCTCAGAGTTTTCTGAGTGGTGGAAGTCCGACTTTTTATTTTTGGTACAATTAAAATCTAGTAAATTGATAAAAATGGAAAAGCAGCTCAGATGACCTCAAAATGTCCAAGGAAGGCATCCAATTATCCTTATAAATCATCCCCATATTTGTGCAATCATCTTAGGTAGCATTTGACACGGTTTACTTCGAGATTGCTCATTGGTGCGCTATTGGTGCGATTTTTGAGTTTTGAGCCGAACTTTTGAACACACACGAATAAAAATCCAATCCAACTACCTGCAAATCTTCAGATTTTTCTGAGAAGTGGAAGCCCGATTTTTTTTTTGAACAATTAAAATTCCTTAAATCGGGAAAAATGGAAAAGCACCTCAGATGACCTCAAAATGTCTGAGGAAGGCATCCAAAAATCCTTATAAATCATCCCCATATTTGTGGTATCATCTTAGGTAGCAATTGACATGGCAGATTTGGAGATTGCTGTTATGCATTGGTTAACTGGGCCATTGGTGCACTAATGGGGCGCCATTGGTGCGCTATTGGGGCGCTATTGGTGCGCCATTGGTGCGATTTTTGAGTTTCGAGTCGAAATTTTGGTTTTTGAGTTTTGAGCTGAAATTTTGTACACATACCAATAAAAATCCAATCCATCTACCTGAATATCTTTTGATTTTTCTGAGATGTGGAAGTCTGAATTTTTATTTTTGGAACAAATAAAATCCCGTAAAAAGGGAAAAATGGAAAAGCACCTCAGAAGACCTCAAAATGTCCGAGGAAGGCTTCCAAAAATCCTTATAAATAATCCCCATATTTGTGCAATCATCTTAGGTAGCATTTCACATGGTTTGGAGATTGCTCATTGGTGCGCTATTGGTGAGATTTTTGAGTTTTGAACTGAAATTTTGATTTTTTAGTTTTGAGCTGAAATTTTAATTTTTGAGTTTTGAGCTCAAATTTTGTCACACACGAATAAAAATGCAATCCAACTACCTGCAAATCTTCAGATTTTTCTGAGATGTGGAAGTCCAACTTTTCGTTTTTGGAACATTTAAAATCCCATAAATTAGGAAAAATGGAAAAGCACCCTAGGTGAGCTCAAAATGTCCGGGGAAGGCATCTAAAAATCCTTATAAACAATCCCCATATTTGTGGAATCGTCTTAGGTAGCATTTTACATGCTGGATTTGGAGATTGCTCTTATGCGTTGGTTCAATGAGCCATTCGTGCGCTATTGGGGCGCCATTGGTGAGTCATTGGTGTGCCATTGGGGCACTATTGGTGCGCCATTGGTGAGCTATTGGTGCGATTTTTGAGTTTTGAGCTGAAATTTTGATTTTTGAAGATTCAGCTGAAATTTCGTACACACACCAATAAAAATCCGATCCAACTGCCTGCGTAATTTCAGATTTTTCTGAGATGTGGAAGTCCGAATTTTTATTTTTGAAACAATTAAAATCCCGTAAATCGGGAAAAATGGAAAAGCACCTCAGATGACCTCAAAATGTCCGAGGAAGGCATCCAAAAATCCTTATAAATCATCCCCACATTTTTGGAATCATCTTAGGTAGCATTTGACATGAAGGATTTCGAGATTGCTCTTTGGTGCGCTATTGATGCGATTTTTGAGTTTTGAGCTGAAATTTTGATTTTTGAGTTTTGAGCTGAAATTTCGTACACACACGAATAAAAATCCAATCCAACTACCTGAAAATCTTCAGATTTTTAGGAGATGTTGATACGAGCAAGCCAATTCCAAGTGGAACTCAAGATCGTGATGATGCCATTAGCTTGCCTCAAGGACCAGTCACGAGGGCTCGGTTGAAGAAGATAAAGAATCTCATGTTACATTATGCTCAAACTTGGGTCAACCGGGAGTTGCAAGAAGATAAGTTGGACAAGTTTGGAGAAGAATTTAAAGAGATTCCTAAGTTTGTGAGCATTTTGAAGGATTCAAGTCAAAAGTAGCCGTTTTTACCGTTCAACCGGAAAGTTACTGTTCACGCCGGAAATTACTATTCACTGTCGGAAATTACTATTCACTGCCGGCGTTTACTATTCATTTTCAGGTTGGAAAATTCACTTTGGAGCTAAAGATTCCCACTAGTGTGGTTGGTGTGGTTGGTGTTAGTGTGGTTGGTGTGGTTGGTGTTAGTGTGGTTGGTGTGCATTAAAGAAAACAAAAGATGATTAGTGCTTGTTTAGTGCTTGTATTTAAAATTCAATCCTTTGCTTTTTGGCTTCTATAAAAGCCAACAATGTACCAAGTTTGAAATCAGATTGTATGAATGAAATTTGAGTGATTTTAAGGAAGCTAAATGCTTACCTTTGGAGTGTTTCTTGATTGAGTGATTCAATCAAAACAAGAGAGGGATTCTCTTGACTTTACTCTTTAGGATTGATTTCTCTTATCAAGTGTTATTACTTGTGGTGATTAATCAACTCCTTGTATTCCTCATTATTTGTTGCCTAATCCTTTGAGTTTAGGAGGTGAAGAATAGGAATACTAAACCCTAGTTTGATTGGAGATTGGAGGTCTTGGGATCAATTAGTTGCAGAGGTGAACCTAGTGGAATTCTAGGGTTGTTGCTGCATCATTTGGTAGCGGAGCTTACAGGTTCAATCAATCATACCTTGTGTTATTCAATTCTTGTTGTTTATTCATTTGTTAAATTCTTGTTGTTCATACCTTGTGTTGTTCAATTCTTGTTGTTCCTACCTTGTGTTATTCAATTCTTGTGTTTATACCTTCAGTTGTTCAATTCTTGTTGTTCATACCTTGTGTTGCTCAATTCTTGTTGTCTATACCTTGTGTCGTTCAATTCTTGTTGTCCATACCTTGTGTTGTTCAATTCTTGTCGTCAAAAAAAAAAAAAAATTGCTACAACATCGATGTTTGGCATCAAAACATCGATGTTGACACAGTAAAATTTAAATTTTTGAAGCCAACGGTCACCAAACATCGATGTTTTAAACCACAACATCGATGTTCTTGAGCTTCGACAAAAAAATTCTCTTCCCAGTAATTTGCAACATCGATGTTTTAAACCCCAACATCGATGTTTTTTAGCTTCGGCGGAATTTCCTTTTTGAAATCAATTGTCAAAACATCGATGTTATAGATGTTCTGTCAAAAAAATTTTGAAAGCGAATTGTAAGAACATCGATGTTTAAAACCCAACATCGATGTTTTTGAGGCTTCAACTATTGTTTACATAGTGCTTGTACATTACAATTAGCTTTCTTTGGTCTTAGGATCTCTAGTTGGGGATAACTTCTTTCTTTCTGCTTATTTGATTGTCTTTCTTTCAGCTTTTCCAAGTTGGGTGATAATTGTTTCATATCATTCAATTGCTACAATATTCCATCACATGCATTACCTTGTCCTTGTGTGTGATCCTTCTTCTTGTTTGTTGAAGTTGTGAATTGTTCTAGAAATTGTTTTCCTTTCATTCCTTCTTTAGGCTTTCATTGTTTCTGTTAATTAATTGTTGCAAGTTGATTGCTTGATGTTGTGATATCTAATCCTAATTTGTAAAGTTGAAGTAGAATCAAGAGAGGAAAGAGGCTGAGAGATACATCCCTTGCCAAGAGTGAACAAACACGAGTGTAAACACGTGAGGATTTGTTTAACTAACAAGTATTCGCAGGTTACACATCATGTCTACTAGTGGCAGTGAGGGTGGTGAACCAAACCTTGCTTCTCTTATGGGATTATTGAAGGAATTCAAGGCTCAAATGAAGGAGATTAGGGATGAAGTCAGGACGACAAATCTAGGGTTGAGGGAGACCAATACCCGAATTGATAGACAGACAAGGGAGTTGCATGAAAGGTTGGAGAGGCAAGAGCAAACCGTTCAAGAGATCTCTACTAGCATTGCTGATCCTAGAAGAGCAAGAGAGCAGGAGCAGGCTGCTCGCCCTAGAGAGCAAGCTCCACACCATGTTAATGAAGATCACATCCTTGAGGAAGAAATGGAGGAACAATTTGGAGAGGTTAATCAGGGAATGCATGCTGGGGGAAGAGGAGGCCGAGGTCTGTTTGGCAGAGGAGGCGCAGCTGGATATCCGCGACCTAGATTCTTTGATAGAGTAGAAGACAGAGCAGTGCGGATTGATCGAGATGTTGGATCCATCAAGATGAAAATTCCAACTTTTCGAGGTTCTAGTGATCCCGAGGAGTATTTGGAATGGGTGCAAAGTGTGGAGTCAATTTTTGATTGCCACAGGTACTCGGAGGAAAAGAAGGTCAAGCTTGCAGTTGTGGAGTTCAAAGACTATGCCAGGTCTTGGTGGAATAAGCTTGTCACTTCAAGAAGGAGATATGGAGAACCTGAGATAGAAACATGGGAAGAAATGAAGAGGATCATGAAGAAGAGATTTGTTCCTGCTTCATATCAGAGAGAGTTGCTTCACAAACTTCAAGCAACCAAGCAGGGAGCTAAGAGTGTAGAGGAGTATTGGAAAGCACTTGAGATGACTATGCATCAGGCTGGAATTGAGGAGGATGAGGAGACTACCATGTCAAGGTTTTACTATGGGTTGAACAGGGATATTGCTAATATTCTGGAGCTACAACATTATGCAGAGATTGAGGAGATGGTAGCTCTAGCTTCTAAGATTGAAAAACAACTCAAGAGCAAGACCTATGGGAAGCCTTCTAGCTATACCAGTTGGAATGCAAGTGCAAGATACACCAAGCAGGAAGTGGGGAGCTCAAGTAAGCCCGTTCTTGACACACCTAAGTCGATTCCTTGGAGACCTAGGGAAGGACAGAAACCGGCTGAACAAAAGACTCCCAATGCTCCAACAAAGGCTCAGGATAAGGCTAGAAATGTGAAGTGTTTCAAGTGCATGGGATTGGGACATTATGCTTCTCAGTGCCCGAATAAGAGGGTGATGCTTACCACTGAGCATGGAGAGGTGTACTCTGATGATGAAAGAGAGGAGCCCTATGTTGATCCAGCACTAGCTGACATGCCAGAGTTGGAGGATGCCGAAGAAGAGTTTGTTGAACCAGAGGAGGTGGTTCAAAAGTTATATGTGACCCGGAGAATGCTCAATATTCAGCAAAAGGAAGAAGGAATTAAGCAAAGGGAGAACATCTTTCACACTAGATGTTTGGTACAAGACAAGCCCTGTAGCATGATCATAGATGGGGGAAGTTGCACCAATGTCGTGAGTACCATGCTAGTGGAGAAGATAGGAATCAAAACTCAGAAACATCCAAGGCCATACAAACTTCAATGGCTTAATGACAGTGGCGAGATCAAAGTAACGGGTCAGGTACTTATTTCCTTCACCATTGCGAAGTACTCCGATGAGGTTTTATGTGATGTTGTACCTATGCAGGCGTGTCACATCTTGTTAGGAAGGCCATGGCAGTATGACCGAAGGGTGCTGCATGATGGTCATACGAATAGGTACACATTCACCATGGGTGAAAGGAAGGTAGTGCTTGCGCCACTATCTCGCAAGGATGTCTATGAGGATCAGTTGTTTATGCATAAGTCTGTGGAGGCTTGGAAAAAGGAAAAGATTGCTAGTTTAGCCAAACTCAGTAAGGTTGAGGGGAAAGCCGGGGGCTTTGCAAAAGGAGAGCAAAAACTGAGTGAGAAAAAGAGAGAAAATTTCTATGCAAGTTCGAGGGATTTGAGGGTAGCTTGTGAGAACAAACGAGAGATTTTGGTACTCTTGTATAAGGGAACTTATTTTAGTACAGCTGACCTTGACCAAGAATTGCCTAGTTGTATTGTTTCTCTTTTGCAAGATTATGCGGATGTTTTTTCCGGAGGAACTACCTAGGGAGTTGCCGCCATTGAGGGGCATTGAGCATCAAATTGATTTCATTCCTGGTGCTCAAATTCCAAATCGGCCAGCATATAGGGCCAATCCGGAGGAGACAAAGGAGATACAAACACAAGTAGAGGACTTGCTCTCTAAGGGGCTGATTCGAGAGAGCCTCTCACCATGTGCTGTACC
>JAKUCV010007803.1:0-13565 GCA_028386065.3 Turnera subulata | reverse complement strand
TTTTAGTATTTTACAGCTTCCTACCACTCTTTGCCACTCATCAAATTAGTTTAATTGAAACAACAAAACAAACTATCACCATTTCATTTTGTCGCTATTTGGGAGTAGTTTTTTTCGACGCATAGAGGACGAGTATGATGAATACGTCTTCATCGTAATTGTTTTTCTTTTAATAAACTGCATTAAATAATTAAGTTCTAAAAAAAACTGCATTAAATTAAAGCTTACATGTCAAACATTCCATGCGAGTTTTGTTTTTCCTCTAAAATAGTAGCTTAATTACTTTTTTGTTTATGCAAAATCAATTATTGTTTTTGAAGCGCCCCGACCCGTATTTACCGTACACAGTAAACACGTGCCGAAACTATTCTAATTGATAGAACAGACAGTACATCTCAAACATAGTTACATCAGCAAACCATATAATACAACTGTCACCCATACTCGGGGACCATTATTCAATCCATATACAGTGCTCAACAGCAGCAGCAGATAATATCAGCAGTAATATAAGCATCACAGGAAAACAGCAACACATCATCATAAATCACACAGCAGCGGAATTATAATACAGCATCATATGCAACAGAACAGCAGCGGAAGACTTTATGCACATGCAGCGGAGGTATGGATCCGGAGTTAGGTGGAGAAGAAAGCAGCAGCCATCGAACGTCGTACCTGAACTACGAAACAACTTAACCTACGGGATGAAACCCCGCAGGCGAGGGGTGAGTCCGAAGTGCTCACCGACGAAGGATAAACAGTGATATGCAGGCAACCGTAATACTCAAAAGAAATCACAGGCAAGCAACAACATATCTCAAACAAACTGAGCCAAGACCAAAAGAATAATTATTATAAATTCCAATTTTATCTTCCGGGCCCCCGTCACTGGTTATTAATTAATTCCGGATGCCAGGTCATAGAACCATTCCACATTCCAAAACCGGATATTTGGTATATCCAAACCACTGGGTATTCGATATACCCCAACCACAGGCATCAACATGCCAACCGGATATTCGGTATATCCGAACCACTGGGTATTTGGTATACCCTAACCACAGGCAACAAGCCTAACGGATATTTGGTATATCCGAACCACTGGGTATTTGGTATACCCTAACCACATGCAACAAACCAAACAAACCAAGTAACCGACCATAGCATCCCAAAATTAATTTTCAAACCATCGGGTCGTACCACTACTTTCCACGTGACAATTATATCATCATCTCAATCAATTCCAAATTCCAATTTCCAATTTCCATTTCCCAATTTTCCACAGTCAATAGTTCAACATCAATCTCAGCATAAAATCCACAGAATCAATATCACAGCCCAATGGCAACAATAATATCCACAGCAGTCAATCAGCCAACAATCAATAATTCAGCAGTTCAATCGAACAACAAAGCACACAAAGTATTACAGGCAACAGAACAAGGGTTATCCATCCTCACCTTAGCCGATTATCAATTATGGAAATGTCCAACAAATTCCAAGTTCGGTTCCTCAGCAAGTTGCTCGTTATCAACTCCTATATCAATCAAATAATATGCACACATAAGATGATATGCAAATGTCATGCTAATACTGTGTACCGGAAAATAAATATTGACTCGTCTCGGTCACTCCCCCGGATTAATTTTCTATTATCATCATCATTCACCATTTATTATCAAGTGTCAAATACCATACTATACTTATTCCTATACCCGGATATTATTCTGGTATTTTATTACCTTGGTAATACCCTTTTCCAAAATTATTTTCTCAAAATAATTATTTTTCCACAATAAATCAAAGTAAATAAATTATTTCAAATTCCATATTATTCCCAGAATTATTTTCCCAAAATATTAACCTTATTACTATTTTTCTCCCATTTAATTTTCTTTTTTCCAGATTTATTTATTTTTTTTTTAAATTCGGACTGGGCCCCAGAACCCAAGCCTAGGCCAGCAAGAGCCCATCATTTAGTTAGTGCATTATGGATCCAGTCAAGGGACACTAGCTGTCGCGGAACATACACATATGAGGTAAATGATGCCATAAATAAGTGAAAATACAATATTATTAATAATACTGATATTTTGATTACAAGACAGAAACATTAAATTGATATTTGATATTTTATAAAAATAAAGAAAATACATTTAACGATTTGGAATGACGTTGACACGGAAACTGTTTGGGTCGTTGTTGATGTAGACCGTGACTCTGTCGCTCCACGAGAACCATATGCCGCCTCTGTCGCTTTGGCCAGGAATCTCGAACCGGTTAGCTTGAGGGAACCGGAGTGGGATGAGACCGTGATCGTCCCGTGGTTGCCACTGTGTCTCCGTCAGAAGAACCATGTTCGGCTTATATTGGTTCTTCAAGTCCCTTAGGGTACGCGAGAACTCCTAGGCACGCCTTGCTACTCCTCTACAGTTCCACACCAGTAGTCGTGCCTTTGGCCAGGTTGGAGGTAGCCGAGCCATTCTGGGCATGCTCTGAGCCGTCATCGAGAGTTGATAGTAGGCACCTTGCTCCACAGTTTGGCAAGCGGACTCCAGGTTGAACTCCTGAAGCCTCTCGGAGATGAAGAACATCACGGAGTTTGCCGATCCGTAGTAGGAGGTCCTCAGAGTGCCGTGGTCCTCTAGGAAGAACACCTCTTCCATGAGAGTGACGAAGAATCTTGAGGAGTAGAGCTCGTCGACAAAGACCAGTCGGGGCATTCTGCTGAGCTCGTTCGGTAGCTCTTCAGCACGTTCGTTGACCATGCTGTACGCCAGACGATTCCAAGATTGGCACCTTCGACGAAGAAGACTGAGGATGGAGCAGGCATTGTGTTGGGATGTATTGGTCTTTTGTTTTTTTTTTTCAGCGTTTTGTGGTTTTGTTTGCTTAAGTGTTTAGTTTGCTCTAAAGTGCTTTGATGATTTACACCTCACCGCTCCTTCTTTTATACACTTATGGGGAGCGTGTTTATTGTTTTTTATTTTCAAGATTTGCTTTTTGAATTTTACCGTTGCTTTATTTAATGCTTGGTTACTTTACACGTTTTTCGAACTGCCATGCCAGAGTTTTTCAGCCTTTTTCCATCTCTTGATTTTCTTTCGCTCTGGCTACTTTGTCTTTTCTTTCATGGTCATACTATAATTTTCTTGCATCTTTTATCACATGCATCCGTGACCGTTGAGGCCAAATGGATGGGACCACACCTCGAGTAGAGCGCATGTGCGACAAGTTTACAGCTGTTCGGACATCGTGGAGAGATGCGAGCTTTGACAGACGTTTTTGGCTTACGCGGAAATTGTGAACAAGTGGGTATCGTGTCTTTCAAGGGACACAGGACGTGCTCGTGATCGTCACCGTTAGTCCCGTACGTTACGTTTCTCGGGATCGAGGATGTCTACGAACGATCTAGGGCACCGAGCATGAAACATGTTTTGTTTTAATTCCTTTTTGTTTTGATTTTGATAAACGAGCTTTGTTTTTTAATTTCTTTATATTTGATTTTATATTCTTATTATTGATTTTTGTTTTACTCTGAGACGTTTTATTTTTCCATTTAACATAAGACTTTGTAATATAAGAGATTTTTTGATTTTAAAGGAAACTTATTTTATTTATTTTATAAAGGTTTACAACAGGAGAAGGAGTACTCTACGGAGCTACTTGCTTCTCAAGATCTTTTACAAGCTTTTGCACGGTTTTCAAGTGTGGGAACAGTTCCGCGCACGCCAATTCGATTTGCGCCACCGCCGAGCTGATCTTCCTCAGCGAGACGTTCAGTTGCGTCAGCTTCGGTTGCGGAGTGCTGCTCTCAGCTACCGCCTTGCCTTTCTTGTCATCAGCTTTCTTGGGAGCTCGCTTCTTCCGTTGTTTTGGGGAAACGACCATGTGTTCCTTCAGGCCGATGATGTTGGTTTTGAACCGTTTCTTTGGAGGCTCTTTATCGGAGCTTGTCGGGAAAGCTGTGCCACCGATGTAGCTGTTGTTCTCGGAGTCAGAGGTTGTTCGAGATCTTAGTGGAGAGTTCATGACTGTGTGTGAGTATGCCAGTCATGAGATTTGGTATTTATAAGCGGATGAGATGTCGCTTAAGGGTATAAGCGACATATCATGTTGAGGTTGGATACCTGGCAGAGTGTGCCAGAAGCTTATCGTGGTAGGATTCACGGATAAAACGGAATTTCGGGGACGAAATTCTTTTTAAGATGGGTAGACTGTAACAGCCCGGGTAAAATTTTTGATTTTTACCGGGACTGTAGAAGTCGTTTTACCGTGATTTACTGTTGAATTAATCTTGGGTAATTAATTCAAGGTAAATCGGGAGTCGTTTCTCGAAACCGAGCGTCTTCCCGCGCTCGTGATTTTTCCGTGGATTTTTCGGAACTAAGTTGGTATTTTTCGGGTTTCGGAATTTCTCGAAAAATCACACCGGAAAATAACTAAGGGGGTATCAGTTATTTTCTGGTCCGGACCGGACTCGCTTCAATAATGCAGACAATTGCATTATTAAACGCTTCACATGATTAACAGTAGATTTTCAGTTATAAAAGAAGAAGGAGAGGAAAGCAGAAGGAGGAGAAGAGAAGAAAAAAAGAAAAAGAAAGAGAGAAAAAAAGAGAGAAAAAGGAAAGAAGGAGAGGAAAAGAAAAAAAAAACAGAAGAAAAAGGAAAAAAAACAGAAAAATAGAAAAAAAAGAGAAAGGGAAGAAAAAAAAAGAAATATTGAAAACAAAAAAAAAGGGGAATCAGAAAAGAAAAGAAAAGAAGAAAATAGAAGAAAATAAAAGAAATTACAGAAAATGAAAAAAAAAGAGGAACCGGGCCACTGTTCATCGTCACCTCCACCGTCACTGTGCTCGCCGTGACGATCCGTGCCGTTTCGAGCTCCACCGCCATCAGCACGCTCGTCGTGCCATCGCGAGCTCAGCCCCGTCATCGCCGAGCTGATCCGCCGCCTGAAGACCCCTGACGCGCCGACGACCCGAGGTGAGCCCCGCGGATCTCACTCTCTGCGCCGCTGCTCTGCCGTCTGCCGTCGCCGCGCCTTTCCTCCTGCCGTTCCAGCGTCGCCGCCTCTCGCCGCGCCTCTTGAGCCCACCCTCGCGCTGCGTCGCTCCGTCGCCGCCGTCCCCAAGGTGAGGATCCGAATCCTTAGGGCGGGTCGCGGCCGGGTCGCGCCCTGTGGGTGCTGGGTACGGGTTGGGTTTGTTATTTTTTTTAAATTATATATATTTATATATATAAATCTGCTTATATAATTACTGGTATTTAATTTTCAAAAAAATATATATATTTACTTAGAGAAAAATATAGACAGTATGATTTATGGTTTTAGGGAAAATGTTGTATATATATATACCCTGAAAATTATGTTTGGTTTTGAAAAGTGTTATTATATATAATTGGGGAAAAGATAAATGTTGTATCTATATTTTCTAAAAATTATAATTACGTTATTGATTTTCTGTAAAATTATGGTAACTGGTACCTTTTGGGAAATATGTATTTATGGTATACATGATCTATATTTCTAAAATACCTAATTATTTTGATAATGTAATTATTTGGAAATATTATGGAAAATATATACATATATTATAAATTCCAGAAAAATTATGATGATTATTATTTTGGAAATTATAGTTATTTTATGAAAATATTTTGAAAAGAATTTTAATTAAAGTATGGTACCGAAATTATATTTGGATATACGTACGATAAAATATTTTCGATAAATGGAAATCATAAAGGATATATAACCGGGATGGGTAAATTCACATTTTGGCATCATAGTATACCGAATATGTGCATTTATGTGAGTACGTGTTCATAGTTTCTGTAGATTTGGATATCGGGCAGTTTCCCGAGGAGCCGGCGTCGGACCGATCATAGTTTCCGGAGTTGAGTAATCGGCCAAGGTGAGGATGGATTTCCTTCAATATGTGCCTGTATTACTCGGTATTGTGTTTTGTGGATTATTGCATCGTTGAGTATTGTGTTCGTTGTGGTTTGTCTCGGGATGTTAATCCCATGGTCTTGATTGTTGTCGGGATGTTTATCCCATGTTGGTTTTTGGATGTTGATCCTTGCGTCTTTTTGGTATAAGGTATAATGGACTAATCAATAATTTGAGATAAGGATGTCGATCCTTGGTATTTTGGTTAGGGATGTTGATCCCTGTGATTTGATTTTAAAGACGGTATTATAATTGTCGCGTGGTAAGTAGAGGTACGACCGGATGGTTTGAGACTGTTTTGTGGTGGCCATGATCTGAGTTACTTGTGATGGGCATGTTGATGCCGGTTGATTGGGATGTTGATCCCTGAGTTTGTTATTGGGATGTTGATCCCGGGTTCTTTTTGATCTGGCACCAGGAACAGGTTGATAACCTGGTATGACCCTAGCTTATCTGTGACGGGGCCCGGAAAGATAAAATTGGATAATTGGATTTTATTTGAGTCTTTTTGGTCTTGGACCGGGTTTTGGGTCCAATCTTTCGGTTTGGTATGTATTTGGCGGTTTTAGCCTGTGTTGACCTTGAGTAATTACTGTGTTGCATATTGATTGTCTTTCCTTAGTCGGTGAGCACTTCGGACTCACCCCTCACCTGCGGGCTCTCATCCCGTAGGATGAGTTATTTGTGGTACAGGTTTTGTGAATTCCAGACAGGCTGCGGCGTTATCCCTTGGACAGGGCTCGGATCCATAGTTTGCATCAGTGTCGCATACAGTGTTTATGTGAGTTATTAAGTCTTCCGCTGTGCATTATTTTGTTATTGTTGGGCCATTGGGCCGATTATGTTGTTATTGACGTTATTATTTTTGGGTTGTTGAGCCCGAGTTACTGTTGTATACACTGTATGCTGGACTTGTTTTGGTTGGGTCGTCACAGTTTCGGCACGTGCTTACTGTGTACGGTAAATATGGGTCGGGGCGTTTCACATCCAGGCGCGGGTCAACCCATACCCACGTTACCCGGGTCGGACCTCCTCAAATCGGGTATGCTCACCTTCGTCCAAGAACCGCGCAGGTCCAGCGGCAGGCGAGGCGGCGCGAGTCGTCAGCGACGCAGGCAGACAACACGGAAGGAAAGGAGGTGGCACGACGAAGAGGGCGAGGCGCCGGCGTGAGGAGGAGGGTGGCGAGACGACGAGCGGTAGGAGGTGCAGCTCGTCGGGTCCTCCGTTGTGGTCGGCGCGTCGAGGGTAGTATCGGGGAGACGAGGACGGTGTCCGGTCGGCGACGCTGCGAGGATGACAACGGCGGGGGTGGTGACGCGTGCTGGTCGTTCGGCCAGGTGCAGGTGGTGGCCGGCAGCGGGCGGTTGGTGGTGTGTGGCTCGGGAAGAAAACGAGGAAAGAAAAGAGGGGAAGAGATGGTGATGACGTGGCGTGTGTGGGTTGTGTTTAATGTGTTTTTGTTGTTTTTTTTTTGTTATTTTTTTATGGTTATGCAGGTGCAGAAGAAAGCTGGGCAGAGGTGGTTTGCAGGTAAAAAAAATTTGCAGAGGTGAAAGCGATGGTGATACATTGAGAAGCAGATGATGGCATAGTTTTATAGACAGTGCAACCATACTGGTAAGTGACGGGTGAGGTACTGCTTGAATAGGAAAAAGCAACTCACAAGCATCACAGGAGAAGGCGGCTGAATAATTGAGCCTCAATTATGCAGTTACTATGCTGCATGTGAAGTGTGACCCGCCTGGACCAGAAAATATCCAATATACACACTTATCTTTATTTCTGGTCTGTTAACTTGGGGATAAACCCGACTTTTTCGAAGATTCCTGGACCCGGAAAATTCCAACTTCGGTCCGTAAAATTCGCAGAAAAAATCCCGAACGTGAGACAAGGCTCGGTTTCGGAATCCTAAACTCGATTTACCATAATTTAATTACTCAAGATTAAAATCAATGTTAAATTACTGTAATTTAACTTAAATAGTCCCGGTAAAAATAAAATTTTTACCTGGGCTGTTACAGCCTACCCACCTTAAGTGAATTTCGTCCCCGAAATTCACTCCGAATCTGTGAACAAGTGCGGATACTAAGAACGCATATGCTCCTCGACTTCCCACGTAGACTCGTTCGCAGAGTGCTTGCTCCACTTATCCTTTACCATCGAAATGACTCGGTTCCTTAACTGTCTGACTTCCTGGGCAAGAATCTGCTCTGGCAACTCTGTATATGTAAGATCCTCTGCGACCTCAACATCAGCTGTAGTAACCACATGCCTCGGATCTGATCTGTACCTCCTCAATATGGAAACATGAAATACGTCATGAATCCGTGACAACTCTTCGGGTAAAGACAATCTGTACGCCAAGGGTCCAACCCTTTCTACAATCTCATACGACCCGATGTACCTGGGACTCAACTTCCCTCTTTTCCTGAATCTGATTACACCCTTCCAAGGCGCAACTCAGAGGAAAACCCTTTCTCCCACTTGGTACTCCATCTCACGACGATGCTTATCAGCATAGCTTTTCTGTCGGTCCTGTGCTGCTCTCATACTCTGCTTAACTGTCTGAATCTTGTCCACTGTCTGCTTAACCAAGTCTGGACCAACGATCAAGCGAAGACCTTCTTCATCCCAACAAACTGGACTTCGACATTTCCTTCCGTAAAGAGCTTCAAACGGTGGCATGCCGATATTGGAATGATAACTGTTGTTGTAGGCAAATTACGTTAAAGGCAAATACTGGTCCCAACTCCCACTGAAGTTAAGAGCACAAGCCCTCAGCATGTCTTCCAATGTCTGAATAGTCCTTTTTGACTGTCCGTCTGTCTGAGGATGAAACGCAGTACTGAAACTCAGCTTCGTACCCAGAGCTGTTTGCAGACTCTTCCAAAACCGTGATGTGAACCTCGGATCTCTGTCTGAGACTATAGACTTAGGAATTCTATGTAGCCTCACAATCTCCGCAACATACTGCTTCGCCAACTTATCTAAGGTATCTGTCTGTCGAATGGGAAGAAAATGGGCTGATTTTGTAAGTCGGTCAACGATAACCCAGATAGCATCATGCTGTCTCCGAGTCAACGGTAATCCGACCACAAAATCCATAGTGATCATTTCCCATTTCCATTCTGGCACTGTCAACGATCTCATCTTCCCAGCTGGAGCCTGATGCTCAGCTTTCACTTGCTGGCAGGTGACGCACTTAGCAACATACTCAGCTACATCCTTCTTCATGCGTGGCCACCAGAAATGACTTCTCAAATTCTGATACATCTTGGTGCTCCCGGGATGCATAGCATACGGTGTCATATGTCCCTCTTACAGAATCTGACTACGCAGGTCACCAACACTGGGTACACATAAACGCTTTCCCAGCATCAGCGCACTATCCTCGGCTATATGGAATTTTCTTCCTTTCCACTACGGACTGCTTCCTTCAGCTTGATCAGGTCGGGATCTCCATCTTGTAACTCCACAATCCAGCCCCTTAGGTTAGACTTGACTTCAATATGTGTCAACAAAGCTCCTGCCTCATCAACTGACAATTCAACTCCCATCTTCCTTAACTCGATAAGAGAGGATATCAAGTAGGTCGGGGAAGCATCTTCTGGTTGTCTCTGGCTCAAAGCATCAGCTACAATATTAGCTTTTCCAGGGTGGTACTCGATGGTACAATCATAATCATTCAGCAACTCAACCCAACGTCTTTGTCGTAAGTTGAGCTCTTTCTGAGTCATGATGTACTTGAGACTCTTATGATCCATGAAAATCCGGCATCTCTCTCCAAACAGATAATGTCGCCAAATCTTCAAAGCAAGGATCACTGCGGCCATCTCTAGATCATGTGTCGGATAATTCTTCTCATGTGGCCTCAACTGTCTCGAAGCATAGGCAATCACTCGGCCTTCTTGCATCAGAACTGCTCCCAAACCAAGACCTGAAGCATCGCAAAATAACACGTACTCCACTCCTGGCTTAGGTACTGTCAAAACTGGCGCTGATGTCAACTTCTTCTTCAGTTCATCAAAACTCTTCTGGCAGGCATCACTCCAAACAAATGCTTAATCTTTCCTCAACAGCTTGGTCATAGGACTAGCTATTAAAGAAAAACCCTCGATGAATCTCCGATAATATCCTACAAGGCCAAGGAAACTTCTGACTTCTGGTACTGTCTTGGGCGGCTCCCACTCTAGAACAGCTTTCACTTTGGCAGGGTCAACCTTAATCCCTTCCCCGGATACAACATGTCTAAGGAATGCTACCTCTTCAAGCCAGAACTCGCACTTGCTGAACTTGGCATACAACTCTTTCTCCTGTAACCTCTGCAGTACTACCCTCAAGTGCTCTTCATCTTCTTCCCTGTTCTTGGAGTATATTAGAATATCGTCGATGAAGACTACAACAAACTTGTCCAAGAACTCGTTCAGGACTAAGTGCATCAAGCACATGAAAACTGCAGGTGCATTGGTCAAGCCAAAAGGAACCACGGTGAACTCAAAGTGACCATACCGAGTGCAAAAGGCTGTCTTCGGTATGTCCTTCTCTGCAATCTTGACTTGGTGATATCCAGACCGAAGACCAATCTTGGAAAACACGGTAGCTCCCTGTAACCGATCAAAAAGATCATCAATCCTGGGAAGCGGATACTTGTTCTTCACTGTCACCTTGTTCAACTGGCGGTAGTCCACACACATCCGCAAACTGCCATCCTTCTTCTTCACAAAGAGGACTGGTGATCCCTAAGGTGAAGTACTAGGTCTGATGAAACCTTTCTCTAACAGCTCATCCAACTGTTTCTTCAACTCTTGGAGTTCTGTCGGTGCCATCCGATACGGTGCCATCGAGATAGGTGTCACTCCCGGCATCAAGTCGATGGTGTACTCAACTTCCCTATCAGGTGGCAATCCTGGCAAATCCTCCGGAAACACATCTGGAAACTCTTTGACAACTATGATGTCCCCCAAAACCAGAGTTTGAACTTCTTCGCCCTTGATGTGAGTCAACAAGGCATCTGAACCATGCGGCTTCATTCCAACATCCTAGTTAGCAGAATACTACATGTAGTAGCAAATCTCCCAATACCTGTCAATAAAACCTGTCGTCTACCATCGGAAGTCAACAGCACTTCCTTGGTCCGACAGTTCACCAAAGCACTGTACCTTGACAATCAATCCATCCCCAGAATGATATCGAAACCTCCCATGTTCATCACAACTAACCGCGCAAGAAAGACCTCATTATTGTACGAAAGAGAAACGTCTCTGCACACATGGGTTAATCTGACCACTATACCCGCAGGTAACCTAACCCTCATCGGACAAGTTAAGTTTTCTTCCGTACAGTTATGTTGTGTTGCAAAACTTTGCGCGACAAAAGAATGCGTAGCACCAGGATCAATCAAAGTATATGCAGTACTACCAAAGACTGTAAAAGTACCTGCTATGACATCAACATTCTCTGGATCCTCCTCAGCAGTGATAACAAATGCTCTCGGTACAGCTGCACTCTGATTCATGGCTGACTGGGTCCTAGCAGGAACAACTCCACGTCCTCGGCCTCGGCCAACTCTAGAACCACTAGGAACACTGGCAACAGAGGCTTGCACTGTCTGAGTAGGTGCTGTACCTCAAGATCTTCCCAACTTGGGACAAGAATATCTGTAATGCCCAATTTTGTTACACTCATAGCACCTCACCTGAGACATAGGAAGTCTCAGGCGAGTATCCCCAGATGAAGTCCCTCCAGACTGAGTCCAAGAACTGCCTCGGTTGTAGGTATTATTGTTCCATCCACATCCTTGACTCACTGGCATGGAGCGACTCTATCCATACCCTGATCGGTTAGCAGGTGTCTGGAACCTCTTGTTCTGTCCCCCAGAACTCTGTGCAGCTTGTCTCTTGCGGATCTCCTGTTGCTCTTTCTCATTATTCAGCCAAATAATCTCAGCTCTCAGGGCATCTGTCAGCATGTCCTGGTAAGTCTCATAGACCTTGCATCCCATGACTGTCTGGATACCAGATCGAAGACCATCCCAGAAACGTTTACATCTGGCCTCCGGAGTAGCTACAAACTCACTGGCATAGATGGACAGGCGGTTGAACTTGATCTCATACTCATTGACCGTCTGATCCGGTCCCTGTTGCAGTCCTAGAAACTCGCGTCTCAGCTGATCCTGGTATGCCTCAGAAACAAACTTCCTTCGGAACATCTCCATGAACTGGTTCCACGGCATAGTGATAGGCATCGGTATGTCCCTGGTGGTAGACTCCCACCAATCAACGGCATCTCCTCGGAACATGACAGCGGCATATCTGGCCCACCTGTCATTCCTGCATGTCAGCCTCAGCATAACCCTGTTCATCTGTCTGAGCCATCGATCAGCATCTTGTGGTGTAGTGACACCAGTGAAAACCTCAGCCCCAAGCTTTTCCAGCTTCATATACATTGGATCCTCGACTGGTCCCTGGTTTTCCTGTTCCCGAGCTTCCATAGCTGCGATACGGGCATCTCTGGCATCTTGCCTTTGCAGAATCTGAGTTACCACATTTAACATCTGTGTAGGGTCTCCCAAAGGAACATTCGCATGGTGTTCTGGACCTCCCGCAACCTGCTGCGGTTGATCTACCGATACCTGATCATCATCTAGATGAACTCCAGCATGCTGATTCCCTCCAACCGGATCCATTCGTACCTATATGAGAATGTATGTATGCATGTCATATCATGACAGATCTTATGCACAAACAAGCATTCATGCAATCACAGTCATATCCCTAATGACCTATTGCCTGCTCCGCTTCCAAACTGAAGCGCCCCGACCCTTATTTACCGTACACAGTAAACACGTGCCGAAACTATTCTAATTGATAGAACAGACAGTACATCTCAAACATAGTTACATCAGTAAACCATATAATACAACTGTCACCCATACTCGGGGACCATTATTCAATCCATATACAGTGCTCAACAGCAGCAGCAGATAGTATCAGCAGTAATATAAGCATCACAGGAAAACAGCAACACAGCATCATAAATCACACAGCAGCGGAATTATAATACAGCATCATTTGCAACAGAACAGCAGCGGAAGACTTTATGCACATGCAGCGGAGGTATGGATCCGGAGTTAGGTGGAGAAGAAAGCTGTGACAACTCGTGTAATTGATGCACTATGTGTTTACTTGATGAGGAATGGTGCTGGGATAGGAGCTGGTGCAATTGGCTTTGGTTGACTAACATTTGACCCGAATGGGTTAATTAGCGGGGGATTAGTCCTAATCGTGGATTAGGGTGTGGGATCAGTGATTGGGAAACTAATTGAGGGTTAGGTGTGGGCTGAGTTTGGGCGAGCTGGCCTGGCTCTGTTGGTTGAAAAACAAGCTTGAGGTGGAGAGGTGTTTTAACTAGGTGGCAGATTTTGGGAGCCAAGGCAGCAAGTGGCTGCTTAGTCACCTGCTTGCCTTAGCCTAATCTGCCATAGCAAGCCCCTCACTCCCTCATTTCTGCCAAAACGTGAAGAGAGCTCAGGAGAGAAGGACTCAGCCTTTTCAAGGTTTCCCAAGACACTCTCACACAAAAGAAGGTGGGGTAAGTAGCT
>JAKUCV010007802.1:0-49552 GCA_028386065.3 Turnera subulata | reverse complement strand
TTGAGGTTTGGATAAACCTTAGTTATCAAGACCATCATGTATTGTTACTTACTTACTTAGTCTAGTCCAAAAATGAGCCTGTGTTTATGTTTAGTAGTAGAAAGTTGAAAACGGCTATAGAAAGCAAAAATGATGACCCAACAAACTGTGATTGATGTTCACCAGCCCACGTGGTAATCTAATCCTCAAACCCAACTATTTTTGTCTGATTCTTTTTTTGTCAATCACACGTGGGTCAGTGGTTCTCTGCTTCCTTCCTAGTCGACCCATCATCAATCCCAATTTTTCCATGATAACATTATGAGAGTTCACTGAACTCTTCCTGGACCTGAACCAGATTGAGATGGAAGATGTTCTGGTGCCAACTGCTAAGCACTCACTGATTGTTCTATTCACCTTCCTTATTGTCAGTCCTTTTTCCAATCATTTACTTTTTAATTTCTGTACTTTTTTTTTTCACTTTTTTAACGGTGACAATAAGTGCAATCTAAAAATGATTGGGTCTCAGTTTCAGAAGAAATGTAGTGTGGCCACTCTCTGAGATTGGTTTAATTATGAACATGTGAAGTTGTGTGTCAGAGATCAAACATCAACTGACAGCAACTCATTGGCACAGATTTTTCGAGCCCCGGAAGGAGAACGCCTGAAAGCCAGTACATATATAGTCCTTTATAAGTGGGAAAATAATTACTTCGCCATTATCTTCTTCACCTATCTATCCCATTATACTCTTTCAGGATTGTTGTGCCTTTTACACATTCTTTTTTTTATTGTAGCAGTAGAAAAGCTATTTTGCAATGACATTTGTAAATGACAAGTGCACTGCATTTTCCGAGCATTCTGTGATTCTGTCCACTCAATCTAATCGGTACCTCCAAGTTGCACATAAATGGATCATTAACCTGATCCTCTGTACATTCTATTTTTTCTGCCATGAATTATTAACAATCTTGATAAACCCGGACCGGTGGTTGACCTGGTATGGCTATTGGGTCACAATTTTCATGGTTAAATGGTGGTCAAACTCGGGTTCAACCAGAGTTTTACAAAAAATCACTAATTCGAAAAACCAATTGGGTCACGATTATTCGTGTCACCTGGCGGGGCCAATTCGAGTTTGAAACACTAATATTAATATTCTTGTTATGGTATAAAATACTCATTGGGCCCAGGCTTAAAGATGAAGTCTAAGTCAAATAAGCATGGAAATGCTTGTCTTATCCCTTATCGCAATGAAATCCCGACTACCCCAATTCCCGCTCGACATGTGGACGACCTTGGCTCCCTATAAATACATACTTATCTTTACAAATACCCCTGAAATCACATATTGTAGAATATGCACGGTGTACTCATTTGAGATTTGGAGCAACCGCTATTCATCTTCTTCCCTCTATGCAACCCTTTTTCTCCTTAATAAAATGGCTTCTGTTTCTCAGTTGTATATATATAAATGGAAATAAGTGACCGATAGAAAAGGATTAATGATTAAAGGTAATGAAATGTCAAAAAAACTACATTGATATAATTTTGAAAGGCTCTAAATTCACAATTGTCAACGTCTTGAAATCAAATGGATTTATGTTTTACTAGAGCTTTCGTAGCTTAGTGGCATGCCACTCGGCTTTATGGCATGACGTTCAAGGTTGAACCTCGGGGAGTAGGGGTTTGGGGTAGAATTTAGGTTTGTAATAAAAAAAAAAAATGATTCGTGTCTTAACATATAGATCAAAGTAATGTCTTTTCATTAAAATAAAAAAAGATCAACAAGTAATGTCTAAAATATCATATGCTCTATTGCCCAAAAAAACTGAAAATGTTATAAATTTTAGGAATATAATGCACAAAATCAACTGGTAGAAGGGGTGGAAGAGGAAGAAGAAGCATAAGGAATGGAGAGAGAGCAGAAGATACTCGTATTCTCTTTTCTTATTCATCAGACAAATAATACCCAGTACAATATAAAGGAGAGGTGGGTGTAATAGTCTCATAATGACATCCACTACGTTTTTATTTCTTTTATAACACTCTCCTTTGGATGTCATTGTGCATTAAGTAAAATACGCTTAGGGAGAACTGCCTCATTAAAAACCTTACCAAGAAAAACCCAGTGGGATAAAAACTTGGTGAAAGAAAAAAGAGTGTAGTGCGTATTCTACTCCCCCTCATTTTGGCTTCTCTTGATTGCTTAATGTCGTTGCATGCCAATCATCCTTGTGAACTTCTAGTGATGTATGCTTTGTCTGATCACTTTTGATACAGCATTACTTTAATGGGACAATCGTAGGCAGCATAATCTTCATAATTTGTTGTTGGAGCATTTTTCTCGCCATCTTGCTTTTGTGGTCCCGATGATATAGTAAATTCATGTGTGAAGTTGTAGCAGATATCCGTCTGTGCTTTATTTGGATCAAACAAAGAACCTGCATCTGCAAAACCATCTATATTTTCTTCGAGCTTACAGGGTTAATATAATACCACATCTTATTATATCCCAAAGATAAGAATATAGCCATATCTTGTCAATAGGCTTATGGAAAAAACTGCAGGCTTCATGTTACTAACATGATAAATTGCACTTTGACATGGTGCTCCAGGACTAATGAGATTTTTCATCTCAAAATTCTTTGCTAAAAGCATAGCACGGTATTTGGAAGCTTCTTCAGGAGTTCCAATAATATTTAGATCACAATAATAGTATCAAATCATTAATCATCAACGATGATAATAATTAATTCTCATATGAACTAATTAAATAAAACACATAGAGCATAATCATTATAATATAGATACTCAAAATGGTCAAAATATCTAAAGATCAATTAAATATATTCCCGAGAATTTGTCGCTTCAAGCAACTTGAATCCTTCAGAGATTCTCATGCATATGTCATGACTTATGGATCCATAGAAATAGGTTGTAATAGCATCCATTTGACACATTTCTAATTTCTTTCATATTATGCCAGACTTAAAAATAATTGCATCCACCACAGGGGAGTATTTCTCCTCACAATTAATATCGGATCGTTGGGTGAAAACTTGTGCTATAAGCCGTGCTTTGTATTTTATTGTTTTATTTGCTTCATTTCCTTTTTCGCATAAGTACCCATTTTATGACCAATCAATTTTTACACCATCTGGTGTACGGTCTACAAGTCCGAAAATTTCTCGCTTCACAAGCGAGTCTAAAACAGCCTTAAAAATATTTCTATTTTTTGGTCCATCATTCTTCGTCTACATTCATCAACAGATGTAGGTTCATGATCCTCATTTTCTTTCATAATATTTAGCGCTACATCATAAGAATTCCGTCGACGGTTATTTCACGTCGGTTCCATCTTGTTTCTGACACTGTAATTGAGATCTCATCATTTTCATTTATTTCAGGTGCCTGAGTTACTTCTGGAACTTTATCAATTGTGTCAGAAAAACCAACCTCTTCTGGAGGACTTTTAATTTGAACCTTTACTGGAGGTCTTATTTTCTTACTGGGGCCATCTTTATCTCTTTGCTCCTTTTTCTCTATCGAGAATTTTTCTTTGCAACCAAGCATATTCTACGCTTCTGGGTACTTTGGATTCATTTGCATATTTTAATTGTTCTCCAGGAACATTATTTTGAGCAGGAGCATTCGCAGCTGGTATGGTCACACTTTTCAAATAAATATGTCTGGCAATTGACTTATCAAACTTTGCAAATGAATCATCTTTTTGAACTTCAGGTTCACACTAATTCGTTTGAGGATCAAAAATAGAAATTGAATAACATTTCAATTATATCTTGATCCAGCTGCTTATTTCCTCCCCCTGATGTTGGGTAAACACTTTAAGCAAATATGTCTCTAATCTCAAATTAATGGTTTCAACTACTTTGTAACTGATGGAGATTTTTATACCCAACATCTATTCCCTGCCTTCTTTAAAAAAAAAAAGACCAATTTTACTATGCTGTGGTGGAGCATTAAATACTGTACAACCAATGGTCCGAAGGTGGAAGATACTAGGTTTGTGATCATGAACCAATGGGGAGATCTTATATTCTTATGATATCTTATTGGCTTGATGCACATTTGCTGTGTGTAAAATATCATGTTCTCAAACAGTAATATCTCTTTAGCAATGGTCCTGCAATCAATTGGAAATATTCGCCCAGATCGATTTGGATTTATTTCCAACAATATACAATATCCATTGAAGAGATATACCAGCATTATCAAGACATACAGTCTTACAAGATAATTAGGGATGTGTACCCGCAATTGGCTTAATCATAATAAGCGCACAACATGCCAACTTGCGTCTAATAAGTACACAATATACCATCTAGTCGATGCATCGATTTGAAACAATAAAATTACCTAGATGGTTAACACAGCGGATTTATTAGTCCGCGTATATGTCCCTGAATTATTGCCAAGAACTTGTTGGTGGTTCTGATGCCAACCTCATCATAGGAAGGCTGAATAATTAATTTTGTTTTTCCACAGCAAACAAACACATGGAAATTCATTGATTGTAAAAACTTCTAGTTTTTCAACCGAATGAATTTTGTGCATCATTATTGATCCGAGATGGCCCAACCGATCATGCCAAATAAATCAATAAACCAACTTCTAGTTGGTTTCAGCTTCGGACTATGCGAACTATGTATTTAAAACTTAGAAAAAATTATTTGTCAGCTTTGGGCTGGTAAATAATAAATCAATCATCCAACTTCTAGTTGGTGCCAGCTTCGAGTTGTGCATACTATGTATTGAATAATTTTAAGAATTATTTGCTAGCTTCAGGCTACCGTCAGTTTCGAGCTATAGTGTACCAGCTTCAGGCTGCTATATAATAACTTAGGGAAATATATTTACCAGCTGTAAATTATATATCCATCGGCCAACTTCTAGTTGGTTTCAGCTTCAAGCTGTACAAACCGTGTATTTAATAACTTAAAATTGCTAGCTTCAGGCTAGTGCATTCCACCTTCTGGCTGAATATGATAAGCTTCAATTACTCGAATATTTATGTAGCATAATCTAAAGAATAATGCTGGTAAACTTTCCACAACTTACTTGTTAGCTATGGCAATAGCCTTTTTAATATAGAGATATTCAGCATCTCATTCACATATCGTCTCAATACACTATTTGCTCGAAAAATAAGAGAGCAGAACTCGTTTTTCACAGTTTATTCATCTGCTGTAAGGGTACATATAGTATAGGTATGTGCAACAACATTCACATACAGTTTTCCATGTTTAATAACTCTCCCCCTTTAATGCTGTTGCATTTTGGGTAGGTGAATTTTTACTCTTTAGGAGTATAATAATAAAATTCAAGCTCTTCCAAAGCATAAATATTTTACTCTTTCGGAGTATGTTATTCTATAATAAAATTTGTGCTTTTCAAGAGCTTAAATATTTGCTCTTCAAGAGCATAGTAAAACTTGTGCTCTTCCGGAGCTTAATATATACTTTTCTAGAGTATATTGAAAGTTATGCTCTTCCGGAGCGTAAATATATTTATACTCTTCTAGAGTATGGAAAACTTGTGCTCTTCTAGAGCATCTTTTTCTCATTTTGAGATTATACTGTCATATATGACATATGAATGATTTCCGTTTTATTAGATACGGAATACGTCATCGCATTGTCTTCAGGACAAATGCCCGAGTCATAATTTTAGAAATAACAGTATTATGGAACATTAAGCAGTTATAATATGCAGTAAAGTAAATACAATGTAATAAAAATATAACAAATAATAATAAAAGCTGAAAATAAAATCATTCAATATAAATTAACTTACACCTTCAGGGTAAGTAAGATAAGAATTATATCCAAGCATCATGGGCATCAATAGATGGTTTCATTAATATTAGATTGATAACCATTTACATGATGTCTTATTATATGGTCTGTTTGTGACCAATTTCATGCTCATAGCCATGGCCGAAATTATCATATACACTCACATTCACTTCAGGGAATGGAGCAGGGCCAATTAAATGGAATTCATATTTTTTTTTTTCAAATTTATAAGACATCACTCCGTTCTGCCATGATAAGGCACAGGATGAAATATTTCGTGAATTCTCTGTCATCATATTGCTACTGCATTTCGTATTTCGTATCATCATCAACAATTTATTCTCCACACACAATATAATCTGAGAATTCATTCGAAATATAACTGCATAGTTGCAACTTCAGGTGCATATACATGCAACAAAACTCTGGGAGAATATCCATCCTCTGATGGTCATATAATATCCCACTTTTGGTGGTCATATTTTTCTTCAATTTTTTGTTTCCAAAAATCTGCAGGATCTTTGATCAGTAAGACTTCCAGTCTTTGCCGTATTTCCTTTTTTATTGAGTCTTCCAGACTATTAGCATTTAAATGCATTTCAGCGCCCACAACAAATTTCTTCCGGAAATTTTAAGGGCCTCGAAATTCAAGTAACATAATACCAAAAATTAAATAAATAAAATACTTAATAAATAAACATGAGCCTTTTATTAATCAGCCCAATTAAAATTAAATAACCGAAAATTAAAAGTGATGGGCCTTGTACTAGCCCAAGCAAAACATAAATGAAATTAAAAGGAAGAAAATTAAATGCAATGGGCCTTTTTAATAGCCCCAATCGTAATGTAAATAAAAATATAAAATATGCTTACTCGATAAATCTTTCAGCAATAATATATAATTCTCCCGTTGAAACTCAATCTTCCAATGGTTTGCAAGCCGTTAGAATGGTACTATATCATACTAATACCCGGTTATTATTCCGGTATATATATTTCGATAATTTCGTTTTCATTATTTTCATGATAATAATAATTATTTTTTCAAATTATATTTTTCCCTAAAAATATATATATTCAGATTATTATTGATTATTTTCCCTTTTTTTATTTTCGGACTGGGCCAAATAGTACTGGCCCAGCCAACCGCATAGTACCAACCCAGGTCCACAGGCTGAAGCCCAGGCACAGGCCCGTGCAGCAGGCCCAGCCCAGGTCCAGAAGCCCCAAGTCCACACACACAAAAAAAAACCCAGCCCAGGTCAAACATAGCCTAGGCCAGCCCAAAAAAAAAAACGGGTCGGCCTGCCCGTTTAGACGGGTCTTCTTCTACCTGCTGCCGGCTGCTCACCTTGCAGGAGCGACAGCGGAGGTGGCCGACCGAGGCGAGGCGACCACAGCATGAGACGAGGCGGCTGATGGTGGTGCGAGGCGCGGCAGCGGTGCGTGGGAAGAAGCTCGGTGGTTGGTCGACGAAGGGTCCGGATAGTTCTGTCCATTGGTCGACTTCGTCCAAGCAGCGGCACGGCGAGGCGGTGATGCGGGGAGCAAGGCGCGGCTGCTGGCGGCAGCAGGAGAGCGGCGCAGCGTCGCTGGACGCAGCAAACACGCGGATCCGACTGGGAGACCCGACCAGGAGTGAAGGATCCGTCGGGTCGCCGTCTCCTGGCGGCGCGTCCGGTGCCAGCAGCGACGGAGGGAAGTTGCATCGAGATCGCGACGGCGTGAGGAATGGGCTGGTGGTGGTGGTGAGACGAGAGGCGGCGCCGATCGCGTCCTTGTGAACAGTAACCGAGGCTGATTTTCTTCCCTTTTTTTTCTTTCTTTCTGCTCCAATCTTATTCATGTCCTCGCCTCAAAACCGTGCTTTGGGTAGAGCATGGTCGTGCTGATAACGTGTTATAAATTTTAGGAATATAATGCATAAAATCAACTGGTAGAAGGGGTTGAAGAGAAAGAAGAAGCAGAAGGAATTGAGAGAGAGCAGAAGATACTCGTATTCTCTTTTGAGTATCTTCTCTTTTCTTATTCATCAGACAAATAATACCCAATACAATATAAAGAAGAGGTGGGTGTAATAGTCTCATAATGACATCCACCACGTTTTTATTTCTTTTATAACAGAAAAGCCATAGTTCATTTATTCATTTCCTAATTCCTATCATCATCTCACACTAGCTGAACACAAATGACTACAATAACACTTTTGTGTGTGTTACCATGTGGTTGCCATTCTCAATGAGATTATATTATAGCCCAGCCCCTCGTAACGGTGGCCCATTTACTGCGCTGGCTTGTTCCAGATTGGGCCTCTTTTGCTTCTGGCGTAAGACACTTGGGCTTATATTGTTTCTGTGGATGAAAAGCGAGCCGAAGCCCTAGAGGATATATCACTTGGGCTTATAGTGTTGACCCCATGGTTCTCATGTAGTAAAAGAAAAAGAACAGAAAAAACCTAGTCTAGGCTTTTACATCGTTTTACCAAGAAATTATAACTGAAATAAATACTTCAGCTATCTGCAAAAATACGAATCACAAAACAAAGTTGTCCCATTTTTAATAACTTTCTCTATTCCCTTTTTAAGAAGGAGAACATTTTTATTTCTCAAAAAAAAAAAGAAGAAGAACATTTCTTTTATTACAACTTTCGAAAGAAAATTTTTACTGTGTATATCATATTCAGAACTTCTGTGTGATTAATTTAATTTAATTTAATTTCGACTTTAGTTATTCATCTTCTTTAAGTAAAACTACTTATCAGTCTTTTTTTTTTTAGCAAAAACTACTTATCACTCGGCCCAATATTGATGTCCACTAGAAGATTCCTGTGGCTAAACCATGGTCATTAAAAATTTCTCTTTATTTTTCCAATAAAATTATAATTGAAACCTGTAAAAAATACTAACCACAGTCAAGTATTTCTTCGAGTAAAGTGTTTTTTACTCCAACCAAACAAAACAAGGCTCAGTAAAGTTGAGTTTACCGGACCCGAGTCATTTCTACCCCGATCTAAAACCAGCGTAGAGAGAGAAAACCAGAAACACAGTCGTAGTAATTCGTATATTTCTTCCTTAGCTAGTTAAGTAGTAGTAGAGGAAGACGCGATTACCGAAGCAGTCGTAGCGTCGCCGTAGAAGAAGAGGAGAAGCAAAAAAGCACCACCCTCCTCTAAACAGCTCCTCTACACACGTGGCCCGTTTCGTCGCTCTCTTGTTTTTTTTTAGCTGGTAAATCTCGTCCTTCAAAGTCTCTCACTATTTTCTAGGGTTTTTTCTTCTCGCTCGTCTCTCTCGTTCTCTTGCTTTTGAATTTTCAAAACGATAATAACCGACGGTAACAAGCACCAGTAACAGCAAACAAACGGTCACTCTTATTTTTGTCGTTTCTGGAACGTTTTATTGTACCTTTAGCTTTTGTATAGTTGCTAGTGAAGTGCGGTTTATGGACCTTTCAAAATTTTCTCTCTAACTAGTGAAAAATGCGTTTAAATACTGTGTGGTTTTTGGAGCATGGAGTAGTAGAATGGAGTGGAAAGTGCAGTTGGTGAAATGATTGTATTTGCCACTACCGCCTCTTGTGGTTTTATTTCTAAATGTAGCTTGATTATGTCTTTACTTTCTGGTGTTGGTGGCACTTATGGCCTCTCAGAATTTTTGTGTTGCATTTTACCTTGTTTCACCAATGGTTGGCTTCTTGTTGTTATTTTCTCTTTTGCATTTGTATTGTTCTCACTATGGTCCGAATAATTGTGATTTTCATGGAAAATCAATGATTGTCGGTGGCAGAAGAACTTTATGCAAACTCTGAACTACGTATGGGTTCAGAAACGCTCAAACGAAAAAGTCTAGTGAGTGGGGAGGCTGGGAAAAGTGTTCACAAGCAGAATCATGGAACTTTGAAGGGAAGACATGAAAATTTGGGCTCTAATGGGGCTGGTGCTAGTTCTAGTTATGACGATACAACCTCGGGTGAGGAAGATAATGCAGCAATGCACGTTAGGGATGCAGATGGGAACCTTGATATGGATGCATTACCTGATTCTGTTGTATCGGTAAGCTCTGAGACATTGTTTCCTGGACTCGGTTGATAAATGCAATCTCTAGTTGCTACTGTTATCTAGTTTTAATGTTATTTCTTATTTTTATATTTTGGCAGAAGAAGGAAAGGCACAGAGAATTAACTTTTCAAGATATGTACGAAAATCAAGACTTGTTTGATGATGATGAGGAAGATGACAGTGATTGGGAGCCTGTGCAAAAGCACGTTAGAGATGCAGATGGGAACCTTGATGTGGACGCATTACCTGATTCTGTTGTATCTGTAAGCTCCGAGAAATTGTTTCCTGGAATCAAGTAATAAATGCAATCTCATTGCTATGTTATCTAGTTTCAATGTTATTTCTTATTTTTATCTTTTGGCAGAAGAAGGAAAGACACAGGGAATTAACTTTTCAAGATATGTACGAAAATCAAGACTTGTTTGATGATGAGGAAGATGACAGTGATTGGGAGCCTGTGCAAAAGCATGTGGAGATATTGAAGTGGTTTTGCACCAACTGCACCATGGTTAATCTTGATGATGTTGTCTATTGTGAAGTATGTTTACGCTTTTGAAACTTTGGTTTATTGGTGTTTCATTATTTCTCTATCTATTTAGGCTTTCTTGTACATTTCTGACATTTGAATTTTTATATTATGCAACCTAGTTTATGCGAGACAGAGTGAGTTTGGATGATTGGGTACCATCTCTTCCATGCAGATATGTGGAGAACATAAAGAATCTGGCATTTTAAGGCGTGGGTTTTTCGCATCGGCATTCTCACAAGATGCTGGTGTGTCTGAGAGCAAGTCAGAAGGGAAAGAGAGAGATAAAGATGGTGATTTGTTGCTTAATCTTCCCAAAAGTTTCCAACGCGTCCAAGGCTCTTTTTGTTGCATTTTAAATTTACTCTGTTCTCTAGATTTTGCTGTAGTTAGAGAGAATATTCATTTTTTAATCACCAGTAATGAATTCACTACATGGCACCATTTTCTAGATGCAAAATGGAATTGTTACCCTCTTTTACCACCAGCAACTTATGTTGTTATTATATTCTGTTCAGTCAATATGGGTTGGTGTTATAGTTAGAATACAAACAAAGATCAGTTGTTGGTCCTTGATGGGTGTTGCTTATTTTCAATGTTTACTAGTGGCAATATATTTTGTTATAAATGTCAATTTCATTGCCCTCTCTTCCTTGAATGGCCTTGATACTGGTTGAGTATCTGAATCACTTGGTTGTGATGCATTTGAATGATGACAAGGTTGGTAAAAACATGCTAATGTTTCAGAAGGGTATCCAGTATCCACATATTTCCATATAATAAAAGAATAATCTAGTCTTGATTCCAACCATGCATATCTCTAGATTTAAGTTTTAATTGCTATTCTACCACTACATGCATATTGTAAGAAACATCTAGTCTTGTCAAGATCCTTGTTTAATTGCACTATATCTTTCATTACGTATCATTGTGAAAGATAACTTGGAAGGTTATGTTTTTTGCACGGTTACTTTGTGATTGCTGATATTTTACTGTCTATGCAGATGGGCGCTCAAAGCAGTCATCCTCCCATAGTTCCACAATAGTTGGTTTTGATGAAAGGATGTTGTTACATTCAGAGGTATGGCACTTCTTAAGATGGAGGATAATAGAAAAAACTCATTATAACTAGGGTCAGGAGTTTGGAGATTTGGGAATAGGTTTCTGAGCTACAGTGATCCTGCTGATGATGCTGGTGTTTGCTAATGTCAATATAGGTAGAAATGAAGTCCCATCCACATCCAGAAAGACCCAATCGCCTTCGTGCTATTGCGGCAAGCCTTGCCACTGCTGGTACTCTGATCTTTTCCCTGTGTTATTTTACTGTCTTGGATCCAACTTTTTTGCTTTTGATGGCAGTCTTTTGCATTCACACCATCATTTTTCAGGACATCAATGACAATTTTAGTATATGCAGGTATATTTCCTGGAAGATGCTACCCAATTCCTGCTAGAGAAATTACACTAGAAGAACTTCAGAGGGTGAGTGAAAATGTTTGTGCAAGAGTTGCTACAAACTTTTGGTTACATGTAAATGATATCCTGTGTATGGTTTCAAAGTTCTATTACATGGACTCTTTATTGTTTATGGAAAGAGGAGAAAATCAAACCAGAAATTTGATCATTTATCTTTTGTGATCGACTGTGACAAGTTGCTTGATCCTAAAATTTGCCCTTTATTTCTGATGAGAAAGATGAGGTCTAAGGTCATGAAAAAATGTTATCCTCTTTGATATTGATTTCATTTTGAAATCTTTAGGTGCATGCATTGGAGCACATTCAAGCTGTTGAACTTACAGGTCGTATTTTTTCTAGGTATGCTGGATCTCACTCTCTATATTTTTTATTTTTATGCGCCCACTTGCTTGTTTTCTTGTAATAATTCGAGCCCATTTGCTCTTATGTACTGCAGTGTATATTCAAATGTTTGTGTGTGATTGCTTTGTTTATTGTGCTTTCACATGTGAAGTGCATGAGTAATTGGCATATAACCAATGATTATGGACATTGTCAAGAGATTAATCGTGATTTTTGGCTTCTTCTCTGGCAGTTATTTTACACCTGATACATATGCTAATGAACATTCAGCACGTGCTGCTCGGCTTGCTGCTGGATTATGTGCTGATCTTGCCTCAGCAATTTTTTCTGGCCGTGCTAAAAATGGTTTTGCCCTGGTATGAATATCCAAAATTATTGTGGATTTTGTATTGCATAGTGGAGGAAATAGTGGAGCGAGCTTGGATCATTGATGGGTTTTTGTTGTTCATTCTGGAATCAGGTTCGGCCTCCTGGTCATCATGCAGGTGTAAGCCAAGCAATGGGATTTTGCCTCCACAATAATGCAGCAGTTGCTGCATTAGCTGCTCAGCTTGCAGGGGCGAAGAAGGTGTTGATAGTTGATTGGGTAATGTCCTTCTTAGTATTTTCACTGCCTCTCTCCCTTTCTTAGTTCTAATCATGATGCCATTCCTTTTTAATGGGTAACTTATTTTTTTTCCTCGAAATTTGTTTTTTCTTCTGGCATTATAGGATGTCCATCATGGAAATGGCACCCAAGAAATATTTGACCAGAACAAATCGGTGAGATTAAATATCTTGTCTCTTAACTCCTTGCCTATTTCTTCAAAATCAATTGGATTCCTGTATCATGCAGCATTGCTTTAGAAAGATCTTCTAAAATTGAGCAAGAAATTCCTTTCTAATCTAGCAGATTTTAGATGATTAAGCCTAATTGAACCATTCCAATCATGCATTCACCGTTCTGTCTGCTAAAGTGAATGTGATGCATGTGAATCGCTTTGCTGAACTTTTGATGATTTGAGTCTATCATTTATCTGTAGGTTCTTTATATCTCCTTGCATAGGCATGAAGATGGAAAGTTCTATCCTGGTACTGGAGCTGCCAGTGAGGTATTTACTACTTGCGTTTGAATTTCTTTCTGCAACAAGCGCCTTACATTACATTCTCTCTCTAGACAAATATATGATGTTTAGGCAAGTGCCTCTTTAGACAAACAAACAACAACATTCAAGTGAGAACCATAATCTTTTGAAGAAACAACTTCTATTCCATGAGGAAAGGCAAAAGTAAAGTTCCTCAATTAAATAATATATGGAGCATTAATGATGGTTCTAAGAAGCGACTAATAGCTTGCTTCTTTCAAACCCACCAAACCCTTCGCTTGAATCCCATCGAAGCATATGACCTACTTTCCAAGATACTGAACTTATGGAGCATTTAGCTAAACTTGCTGGTTTGTACAGGTTAGATTCTACCTTTTATTGACTGATCAGACAGTTGCATCTCATTGGTATATTTTTGTGGTTTACTTTCATCAGTCGATGAAAATTGTTTTACAACAATGTTGTCAAAATTTTTCATTTAGTCCTGCCTTTTGAGCTCAAATTTCCCTGTTGCTTGTTTTAATTCATGTAGATGAGGCTGTATGTCAATTTTGATTAAGCAATCTCATTCTTGTACATGAAAAAGTATTCATCCCCGTCCCTTATCTAATTTCAGTGTTACATTTCATCATTAAATGTGTGTAGGGGTGTGCAATATACAATTTGGGGCTTGGCTGCAATACTACCCCAATTTTAATATGCAGCTCGCTGTGCAATAATTAGGTGCCTTCTGACATTTCCAATTTTTCCCAGGTTGGCACTAATGGTGCAGAAGGGCTCTGTGTCAACATTCCATGGAGTCGTGGTGGGGTTGGCGATAATGATTATATTTTTGCATTTCAGCATGTTGTGCTTCCTATAGGTTAGTGCTCGTCTTCCTAATTTGTTGTCACTACTTTATTTTTAGCATTGGGCAGCTGGTGGTGTTGATATCAGTTTTGTGTTTAAGATCTTCCAAGTAACCAAAGTATTTCTTTCATTTTAGCTTGTTAGCACTGTATAAATCATTAAGAAGTCCACATTCTTCTGCATAACTCAGTATGGCATAGTGGAATCAAACAGCTTACTAGCCTAACTTGGGTGCAGAATTATCCGTTCCAATCTTAACGTTTTAATGCCTAAAATATTACTGGTTATTTGTCATTAGAAATTTCTTAAGTGACTAATACCCTTTCACTTCTATTCTGATGGATTGAGGGGTTTAGTTTTTTGGTGTTTATCTTATTGTTGTGTGGTTTGCACTACTCTTGCTATCATTAGCTTTCTTTTAGCGAATGCCAACTTCTTCATCTAAACAATTTAATGATGTCTGGATGGTATTGTTGCAGCTGCTGAGTTTGATCCCGATTTCACCATCATATCTGCTGGATTTGATGCTGCACGGGGTGATCCTTTGGGGTGCTGTGATGTATGGATATTTGCTTTATAATCACTAATTGGTCTGCTAGTATTTAATATTTTATTATGAAACAAGCATCAATGGTACTGTTGTTGTATATGTTTTCATGGTGTTTGCTTTTTTAGTTGACTTCATGCATTGCTATCGTAACAAGCAGCTGATGCAGTTTTTGCTGTATTCATTCCATAAATATTCACTCTATGTTCCTTCACTGATTTAAGTCCCCATATACATGTTTACCATTTTCCCTCTTGATGACTTATATTCTGACCTCTTAAAATTTGCTGTAGGTTACACCGGCTGGTTATGCACAGATGACACAGCTGCTGTATACTCTCTCGGGCGGAAAGTTGCTTGTTATTCTTGAGGGCGGGTTTGTTTTGTGTTTACCTACTCTGTTAAACTTATTGCTAATTTCTTTCATATTGACTAGTTTTTCTACTGATGGAGGTTTTTAAATCTTGCAGCTATAATCTGCGATCAATATCATCTTCAGCAACTGCAGTGATTGAGGTGAACTTTTGACCACCGTTTTTAGGCAGTACACATAGGCTAGTTAAAATTTCTTTTTGGAGAATCAATGGGTGAAATTTGTTTAGGTTCTGGTGAAGAGTGTTATTTTGAAGAAGAGACAGCTTTTCAGAATTTTCCTCTTGATTACTGAGCTATCAATTTTTATTTGAGCACAAATAAATATGTTGCCTTCTAAAGTATTCATGGCTTGTATTTCATTGTAAAAGGTATTGCTGGGTGAAAGTCCGAGCTGTGTATTGGGCAATGCCGCGCCTTCTAAATCTGGCCTGCTAACCGTTCTGAAAGTATTGAAGATTCAGATGAATTTCTGGCCATCTCTGAGACCTGGCTTTGCAAAATTGCAGTCTCTATGGGAAGCACACTTTTTAGCGAATAGGAGTGAGAAACCCCTACTAAATGCTGTTTTCTTTCCTTGTGCTTTGTTGAGACAATAGTAGATTGAAACGTCTTTTTTCCAGCTTAAATATGCAATGCTAGATTGTCACGGGGGTATGTTTAGATTTCTATTGACCTTTACACACTTTTGTGTGCAGAAAAACAAATCAAAAAGAGACGCAGGACCGTCGCACCACTATGGTGGAAATGGGGGAGAAAGAGGCTACTGTATCTTTTCCTTAACGGGCAGCTTCGTGTAAAGTCAAGACAGCCTTGAGTCAATGAGCTCTGTCTTTATGTAACATCTATTTTGCCCTCGTCTTTTTTGTGAATCTTGGTAGAAATCCATACTTTCGGCCAGGTTCTGGTTCTTACCCGCACGCTTTTAGTTATAGTGGCCGTCTCTTTATTACTGCCTTTATTTCTAAACAAAGAGATGATGCGGTTGCATCTGCTCGTTCTAGCAGTCCTTGAAGAAAAAAAAAAGAGGCATAACAGTTGTTGGCAAGAACTATCCACCTAGGAATTTGGGCGTATTCTTTTGGGTAACAAAATCAATTATGAAATCTAGTTGTTCCCAATGCAAAATGGATTAGCAGGTTCCAGAGCTTTCCAGATACGACCGGAAAAAAATTGCAAAATGATTAGTTGTTGAACTCTTATACCTAAGCCAATTCATCACAACCATGCACTTCTCTAGGCCACACAGGGAATTAGAGAACATACGGGAACGGGAGCAATGATGAAGAGGGAATATTATGACTGTCCACTTTGGCTTGGCCTCGGGGTATTGGAATAGGCTGTTTATATTCCACAAGTAGATATGGGACTCCATTATTACTGCGGCTGCGTTTTCTCTTACATGATGGGACGCTTTCTGACAAGTCTCTTTCTCCGAGGTCGATTTATGGTACGTCAGTTCTTACGTAAGCGGCTTTGATTGCTTAAAAGATGTGATTTTTTTTTGGTCATTTTAAGGGGAAATCACCCGTTGCATACAAAAAAGCAATATCAAGAAGGGGAGGCCTGGGAATGACGACGCTTTTATTATTGCTCTAAATGGTACGTTAAGCATATGATTAGTGTAAATACAAAATTACGAATCATCATTAACCGGTAGAGTTCCCGATAGCTGAAGTCTAATTTGACAACCGAACGGAATACCCCACCGAAAAGAAGAAAAAAGAAATGCCTCCTTCCGTTTCCTTTCTTCACAGTTCACTTCAACCCTGAGGGTAGGAAACTCTTGAAGGGGAGAAAGAAGAGAAGAACTACTGGTGCATGATTTGGGGTGGTGGCATAGGGTATGCAACAGGAACTACATAGGGAGGATGGGGATGGTGGCCTGGAGGGGGAAGCATAACAGGAGTCCCAACAGCGGATGCCATATGACCAGGAGGAGCAGCAACCGGGTGCCCCACGGGTGCACCATACATACCTAAACCGGGCATGTGGGGTTGATGAGGCCTGTGTTGCTTCACCACAGGCCCCCCCATGGCAGGACCAGCACCCCCAGCTGCCCCTGCGGTGTTCGTGTTTGCTTGTTGGCCAGTAATTGGTGCTTGATGAGTAGACACATCTCCATTGTTCACGCTTGTAATGTCATGGATGCTAGACCTCCTCCTATCTCTATTCATTGAGTTCAAGCGAATGAAGTATTTCTGGGCGTGGCTGGCCACCTGTGTTGGAGTCCTTGATATCACAAAGTTTCTTGATATGCTTCTCCAATCTCCTTTGCCAAACTTGTCAAGACCTAGTAGAAATAGCCTGGAAAAATAAGATTTAAGGTTAGGTTAAGTACGCTGGTCTTGAAATGCTTCCTTTGTAGTTCACATATTATATTTTTGCATGGATTCCCAGATCTTATTTTTCCACTTCTGTTGTCTACACAATTCTTTCTACTATCTTACAAAAGTGACTAGAGTTTCCATTATAGTTTCACCACTCACCATTCAGTGTCCCCGGCCCATATATACTAAATTACATAACATTTTGGTGTCACAACAATTAAATATCAATAATGGAAAAGAATCTTAGAGACAGTTAATTAACCAGCCATCCCAAAGAAGTTAAGTCATGAACTCCCTTGTCGGGAAAGTAGTCTCAGAATATGAAATTAACATATTACAATAACAAGCAAAGTACGTCGACATGCGTACCTATGCTCTTCTTCCGTCCATGGAATCCCTTTTCTTCTTTCTTGGTCGGACCTGGAACCCCCTTTGCCTCCATGTCCGGATGAGTCATGTCCTAATCCCATAAAACCGCTTCCGTAACCACAATTTAATCTCTTATCTGTAGAGCCAGCAGCTCCAGAAAGTCCATGTGGGTACTTAGTTGAAGATGTTGGTTCCTCTTCTACATAATTGGGTAGCTGTACATTTCCTGCTTCAATAGCAATAACATCTTCTACTAGTAGTTGGTAGTGTTGTTTGAGCTCGTCAAGGCTTTTACTAGGTACCATTGATGCTATCTTGTCCCATTGCTCTTTTGAATCCTCCTCATCAATCCAATGCATAGCAATTGCATTCTCAAAGGCTTTCTCTTCTTCTCTGCTCCAAGTGGTTGAACTTTCCATGGTCTGCTTGGTTTTAGTTCAACGTACCTATAGTATGCCAACAGTGAAAATTTGGAAAATGTTGATGAGTGCGTTCTGATTTTCTTTGCCTATGTGGGGTTAGCTTGTATTTGAACATTGAATAACAAAAAAGAAGAGGAAAAAAAATAAAGAAACAGTGCGTAGGATAAGGGGAGAGGGACATATGGTGTGCAGGATAAGGGGAGTGTGGTAGGGCATCAATTTTTTAACTATCATCAATAGATGAGGACCACTTGAAATAACACTGTATGGGCAATTTTGTCATGGTCACATCATATTTGCGAGACCATTGCAAAATCTCTCACTCGTGACTTGGCGACACTTTTTATCATGCTAGTAGTGACACATTTTGCAATCATGGAGGGATTCAAATGGGGGCATATTGGCCCGCAAGAGAATCTATGAACTACCCATTAGGTAACCATCGTTTCCACAACTCTAAAGTATGTGTCCAATGAACGCGCCAGTAGCTCCTACAAGAATTACAACTTTTATTTTGAAGGGTCCATACCACTTTGGTGCATAATCTAAAGTTTACTATAGCACCACTATTGCAAAAATTTACATAAGTTTTGCAAACTTGCCTGCAAATAGTCAATCGTAAAGTTTGACAAAGTGTAACATCTCGTGCAATATCATTAATAGTATTAATCTTTCCGTTTCTTATATTCCAAGAAGTCTTCACTTAATAAAGTTCTTCTTTTCGTGGTGTTTTCATCATCATCGGTACTCAAGATTAAGCTAGCAATTCATAAATAAGAGACAGTTTTGTCTTTGAATGGATTGAGAAATAAATTAAATGGCCATGACCACTTTGATTATGAAGAAGATTCAAACTTTTGGCTCCTTGAAGAGAAGATTCTAAGGTGTACTGAAGTTTTTGCTTAAGAAAGGGACACATTTCGTGGGATAAACAATCGTATAATGATGTTCTAAAGTTGACAATTAGAGACGATGTATGCATATGACCATTCATTTGAACTAGATAATTACAGACGAATTTTCAATCTTGTCCTTTGGGGATGGAGAGTGGTCATTACTCTCTTTTACAAGGACGTCAAGAGATGCAACCATTTTTGGGTTTTGTCCGGAATTTCTTTTGTTCTCATCCATTTTGAAGCGTAAGATCTCTCTCCAAGACGTGGCCAATTTTCCATTGCTAGTTCTGCCTTCTGCTGGCTAAAATGCGCCTCTATAATTCTCTGAAATATGAACCACTTTGGTTCTGCTTTCCCTTCTCTTTCTGCAAGGAATTCTTTTAATATTCTCCAAGGGTTTTAAGGCAAAGTTTTGTGCCCTGAATGCCCAAATCTCTAAAATATAAGGCAAAGCTTTGGATTGTAAAATCACAAAAACATCCCATGCAACAATTCAAGAAAAAGGAAAAATCTACATATTTTTTTTTTCTCATTCAGTATCCAAAGTTTTACCTAACTAATCCAGATTCGACATGTGTCGCACACACGAAATAGGATAAAATTTTCTGGTGTAAACCAAGTTGTTAGTGTGAAAACAACAATTTGCCAACTAGTTTTACTGTTGATCCTTCATAAAAACATATGTTTTTATTTTTGTCGAATCATAAAAACATATGTTGTTTTTTTGTCGAAAGGGTAAATATCATAAAAACATATGTTTTGATTTCAAGAATTGGATATGACATGAACGTGTCGTAGCCGACATTTCAATTGTTTCAATTAAATGCACTTTGACGCATCTCATTATAGACGTCGCAATTAGTATAACACGATAAGAACCACTGATAATCATAAATTGACAGTGGGTAATCAAAAAATCCTAGAACGCAATGCTCGCTCATTTGATGATGTTTTTGTCATCAAGGTTACAAGGACGAGATTTCATAACAAGAGTGTCTAGACAGGGACAACTAACATTTTTCTGAGCGTGGAACAAAATGCAAGATATTCCAAGATTTTGATCAGCCTCAACCATCAAATGCAAATAAACGTCACCCTCAACCTTCATTTTTATTTTGCTATTTGATGTTACATATTTTTTTGTCAAAATTTGATGTTTGCATATCAGGGTATAGTGTTATGACATTTTCGTCCAACTAAATCTTTTCCTCTCCCTCTACGAATTAGCATAGCAACAGAGAGCGTAATTCTTTTTGATATGAAGATTAACACACCTGCCAAATAAACAGCGTAATTCTTCCTTAAGACCATATTCACTGTCACATTAATAAGCACAATGAAGGAATTTTGGGACGATGTGAAAGGAGGGACTAGGGTCAGATCACAGAAACTTTTTCTTCTTTTCTTGCCTGGAATGGTAGATTATAGAATATTTCTCGAGAATGAAATCCAACAATTCTCAGCTCTCACCAAAAATTCAAAAAGACCAATTCTCATAAATGTCGAGTAACCTATCTGTTTGCAAGACTACACAAGAAGAAAGCTCATCTAAGTGTTCTCCCGAAAGACAAACCATTTGGTCACTGTAACATATCTGGAAACAGAAATCAAAACAAGGAACATGGTTAGGAAATGGGATGACATGGTGAGTTCAAAAGAAAGGGGATGGCATGTCATGATACAGGTAACGTTAAGGATAGCTAATTCTTACCCTATGAAGCAGTATGCCCAAGAAGGGAATGAAATTATCCCAATTCAACGATCAGACAACATAAAAGCTTGTGACATCCTTCAGCAGTAGAAGAAGAATCTGTATAGGCACCACCTAGTTGACTTCCATCCGGTCCATATTATCTTGGTGAAGTGGAAGATAGATTCCCAATTCCTAAGGTTGGGTGGCCAGGAAGTTTTATTTGCTCTGGAATTCCCCCCAAAAGAGCTGCTCTATCTGGATTCATAAGCAGAAGCTCCTGCATGTCTTTGGGAAGCACCTGGAACACAACTTGAAGATCTTTCTTCAGTTTCTGGGAAGTTGCTGCTGAGTCTGCACCTCCCTTTCCAGACTGCTGCAGCTGAGGATCGTATTTAACAGTATTTAAGATCACTTCTCAGCTATAACCATATACATGAACTTTGACAACTTTTTTCCTTTTTTCTGGTGAAGACAGAGAAATAATAGGTGGTCTCAGAGTAGAATGTGCATGCATCTTACAAATAAGGCGGCATTATGTGACGCAAGGACATTAAAATTCACCTGCTAGCAAATCATAGGGGAGAAAAAGAATCCATTTGTTCCGCAAATACTAATTGTCAAGGCCTAGAAACAAGTGGGCTGGATGTCCTCTTTTTTTTTGTTAATCTTCTCTCTCTATTTTACTTGGGCAAATATATGTCTTTTATTGGTCTTGATCACTCAGTTTCTTAAAGAAGTTAAATGTGGTAGGCAGGATAGCCGAAATTAGAAAAATCAACTAGAACCAGTCTAGAAGAGGACATTCCTTCAAAATGTAAACGAGATGGCTCAGCAGTTCCCATTATACAAACCAAAAATCTGACGAAATGATATGAGGTGCTTCCTCTATTAATATGTTATCCCTTCGAATAAATATGATCCTCTTCATGGGAAAAGTAAAAAGAATCAGACGGTATATGGTCCCACAACTGAAGCTTGTGACAGGACCCAACCAATTTACTCAATCTCCCCCGGATCAGATATCTAAAGGCCTAAAGAAGTAGCTCATTCATCCTATATAACTATTAAATTGAACTCTAAACCTCAAGTAATGCACTAAAGTACCATGTCTGAAGTAATCACAATGAAGAAGCTTGGAAGAGGGTGCAAAATTTTTCATTTATTTGACATATTGGGTTGCTATCAAACATAAACATTATGAATGAGTCGTCTAATGCTCATTTGCATCTTCATAACTGTACTATCAGAGGCAAGAACCTTCTCTTCCTATCTATAGACTAGCATAAGGGATTATACTATGAGATGATTAAATTTTGCATTCCGGTTTCAAGAGCTGAAGTAAGTAATACTTAAAGAGGTGTTCAATCAGAGTCTGCAATTCCAGTAGAAGAGAAAAAAAAGGCTTCACAAGAAATTTGCTGGAGTCTGATAGGCTATTACAAGAATGTCACAGGTTGAAAAAAGACAAACATTGCACAAACAGATCCCGTCTGATCCTTACATGTAAAGAAATAATGAAATAAGCTAAAGCTTACCTGAATTTCTCCATGGAGATGCCTCTCAAGAGCATTGAAGGAATCAATAATTTCCAATTCAGGCATTTTTGTTAGGAACAGTTGAATATCAGTATTCATTCTTGCTTGCCTCCATAGTCTATGTTGTTCATGTTCAGCAACAGAGCGCCTTCTTTGAAACCATGGCATAAAGTTAGGTCCTTTCAGAAAACGCCTGAACAGCAACAAAGATCAATTTCAGCTCAGCAGAAATCGGCTAAATGTGATTGATGAACCAGAGACAGTTACAGAAGCAGGAAAAACAGAGAACAAAAACAGGAGAAAAAAGAAAAAATAAATACCAATATAAGTTTTTTTTCATTACTTGTATAAATCCAGCCAATTCGATCTCATCCGCTTTGATAAGAACTTCCCCACACCTCTTGCTGACAAGCTTGCCAGGAATTCGTCGCTATTAAATGGAAGAAGAGGAGGAGGGTCCACAAATGGAGAAGAACCTTCGGAAGGCGTAGTTGCCCGAAAATATGGACCAAAAGGAGCTAAAAAGTTTGTAGTGAGCTCCAAAAAATGCCTGCGCAATATCTCATTGTTAACAACCGACATTGATTCCTCAACCCTTGGTGACATCCCAGCATCAACAAGCCTATTCAAGATAGAAGTGTCTGGCTTGGTTGTTGCAGTATAAGTGCTCCAAATGGCTTCCTTGTGCTCTGTCATGAGAGAAAGAGGACCATCTCGCCTTAACTTAACGGCAGTCAACAAACTTGAAGGTGAAAATCTTTTCAAGGAAAGCTGCTGAAGACCAAATCCTTCAGGCCTTCCAGGAATTCTGCCAGTCGACTTACTTGCAAAGGGAGCCCGATTGGCATTTGGAGCAGGAGTTCCAACGGAAACAACATGTGGAATACTCCGTAGAGCTTTAAGAAAAAACAGGTTGGTCACACCCAAAACCATTGAGGGGAAAGCAGATCCTTGTTGAAGTGAATTTAAACGAGCAAACTCCGGGTCATGGATGGTAAAATACGGCCTAAAATCAACACTACAAGGTAGTGGTGCCACCAAACTGACAAGACTTGCAACTGCCTCACAACACTGAGACGGTGTAGGTCCGATTATAAGAATGGGTTCACCAATAAGTAATAGTTCCCATAGCACCCAAAGCTGCAATAAGATCCCACGAAATGATCCAAATATATCTGAATCGTGAAAAAGACCCTGCGGAATTGATTGATTATTTGGTAGAAAAGGAGCCATGGAGGAAGCAGACTCTTCAAACATCCCGACTTCTAGGGGCAGACAATGTGCTGGTGGCAAGTTGACTTTAAGTACAGCATTCCCTATTGGTAGCTCCATTAATTTACCAGGTGCAGGCACAGGCCACATTGAAACATAAGCAGCTATGTGCTCAAGAGCTTTCTTTCCTATGTCAAAAAACAAGGGACCCATGATTTGTAGCAGAGGCTTAAACACACTGGAGAAAGGATTATGAGATAAAATCACCACAGATTTCTGTTCCCCACCACGCTTTAGCCTCTCATCATGTCTCTGTCTATTGAAAACATAACCATACAAGTACCTCAAACCTCTGTCATTATTTCTACCTTTTGTTCTCTTAATAACCTTCTCTTCCGTGGAATTTGAATATAATTCTTTGTCTTCCACTTCCGTTATCTCAGATCCAGCCACATTGCCTTCTTCAGACCTTTTCCGCCTCCGGATGCGGAAAAAGAACATGCAGTCGTGAATGCTTGAACGATTCTGATGCTGGGAAACAGAATCCGGAAATGAACTAAAAGCAACATCAAGTTCCTCCTCATTTGTGAGAGAACCAGGTGGGTAACACTCTTCGACCAGCTGACCTTGTTCAAGGTCAAATCTAATGATACAAAAGGCTGCAACCCATTGCTGTAAAGATTCCAGATCAGTCTTTAAAGTAAGCTCTTGCTTAAGAGAAAACGAAGGCGATCGACTCATTTCTGGAACATTCAACACACTTCTCAACCATCAAAAAACCCAATTCTCCTCCTCTTCAAGCACAGTTTCATCTATCATTTTCACAGAATATCCAGGTCCACAAGAAGCATTCTTTTGGCTACTTCTCCACTCCAATTCTTTCAGCGCTTCTCTTCTTAATTAGAGATGATGATAAAATCAAAACCTGCAAAAAGAAACCCTTGAATTTGCATATCGAAACAACTGAAGTTAACCCTACTGTCTCTAAAGCATTGGCAATGAATGGTTCCCAACCAAGAAAATAACCCACCAGCACTAAGAACTGAACTACACTGACACTTTTCTCTCAATCCAGCTAACTTTCTCATGAAACCAACGCCACACAGCACATAACCAGCTTGAATCAAAACTGCAAATATACCCCTCCCTAGACCAATTTCCCGTCATTTTTAATAAGCAACTCGCCAAACAAAGTTGGCAGAATGAGCAAAAACCAGAAACAGAATCCACGAATCAGAATCTGAAAGAAGATCCACAAAATGGGAACAAAAAGAACTGACCTGAACTCGAGAACCAAGAGCACGAACCAACCGGATCAGCCCCTGAAAACGGAAATCTGGATTGACCCAATTGTCCAGAAGCAAGTGGGTCACTGATAATTAACCAAAGAAGAGAACTTCACAGAGAATTGGAAATCCCGGCGAGCTTTTGTCTCCGTTGATGTACTAATCTGGAGTAGTTAGCGAGGGTGACATGGATATATTATATATATTATGAACGGGATAATGGGCTTTACGCAGAAGCTTGTCAAGGGCGTGAATTGAAGGTCTCTTTCAATGATTCAATTTCATATGAGCATTGTTTGGGTTTCTATCTGAATTGGGCAAGGGAAAAAATAGGTCATGCCCGTTTCTGGTAAATTAAAATGTTCATCTCCGGTTAGATTTTTTTTTCTTCAACGGTCCTCCGGTTACATTTTTAAATTCCTTTACAGCTCTAACAAAATTTAGATAGATAAATTCCTTGCAACAAATCATCATGTATTTTTTTTGGTAAGACAAATCATTATCTATTTTGAAACGTAGTTTTTATCTTCCTTTTTTTTATCCGAGTCTTTTTCTTATAAATCATGTCTGAGATGCTTCCTTTTCCACGTTAGAAAATATTTATTTTTCCTAAAGAAATCCAATATAATGTTATGTATATTGTTGGGTAAATAAATAATATAATAAGTAAAATCAGTCAGTATTTTTCATTTTGGGTAGAATTTACAGCAGATTGCCACAGGCATCCAGAGTCCTACAGAGTGGACATAGGTTAGCGCCATGAGCTCTTACACCAATCGAGCAGGTGCTGGTGGCCATATCCGTGATCCGGATGGAAGATGGTGCAAAGGGTTTATCCAAGGATTAGCCCTTGAACCAGGGCTATTTATGATATTTTGTGTACCAGATAGAGTATGAGTGTAACTAACTAGATCGTGAAAACAGACAGCCAAAAGACAGCTCGGCTTTTGAACCATGAGACAAAATATGCTCCTTGTTAGCCAGAGAGTAGTCAGCTTCCACCACAACTATCATGAAACCAAATTTGTAGCGGATATATTGGCTAGAAAAGTCCTTGATGTACAAGATGAGTTGAGACTATTTGAAACCCCTCCTGATTTTCGCATCGATGACTTATTGGTTGATGCAATAGGAACTATTGTAACTCATGATTTACTTTTATAATCTAATCTGAAGTAGTCACACGTCTTTTCACAAAAAAAATGGACATTGGTTGTGACGAACAATCTCTCCTACGAGAATGATTGTGACCGACGATCTCTCCCGGATCTAATAGAAAGAAATTCGGAGTTTGGACTGAAAATGTGATATGGCATCACTTATATTAAAAAATAAGAAATAAAAAATAATGATAACCAAAAAGGTTTTCAAAATTAGCAAGGTAATCACCCATTAGCCCATAGCCCATGGCTTCAGTATCTTTAATGAAGTATGAATTTATTGTGCCAAAAAAAAATACCTTGCATGCTTCTGTAGATAATCTCCCGGAGGGAGATACCTTTTTTTTTTTTTCTTTTTCTAGGAGATGTTAAAAGAATCATATTTAGCTTTACTGTTTTGCCATTATTTCACCAGGTTATTTCTTAAACTTTTTTGGCTGTAACAATGAAATAAATTACTCCAAATGTTTAATAAGGAAATACTAATAGTCCACCATAGAAATTGCTTAATAAAATTCATCCTTTGGTGATAAAAAACATGTTCAAAGTTTCATATAAGACAGCTGAAATTTGATGTCTCCTTTGCCACTTTCGAAAGGTTATAATCATTCTATTACGGAGACTCCTCCTCAAGTATTATTATGTTCAGTGATTGCACTGAAAAACAATCATTTCAATTTAGAAAAAAATTACACATTTTTGTACAAAAGTTTTATTTATCAAGAGAGAAAATGAGATTGAAGAACAGTGAACAAGGCCAAGAATTACTAAACATCTGTGACTAGGACCATGAAATAAATGATTACATTTTTTTGGTACATCCGAATTACAAGAAATGATTACATTGTTTATGCGGAAGAATTTTTAACATAATCGATTTTGTTTAGAGATCCAGGTAATAAATAATTTTTGTTATTGGATCACATCCCATCAACATGAGCTAATAAAATAGTACGATTTTTGTGGATAGTTTGTTTTGGCCCTTTTTCTCTAGCTATTGGTCTGGAGAGGCAATAGGGACCAAGCCCATACATGGAATGCAAAGTCGAAACGGTGGACACATCTGCCAAGGCCCGTGAAAGCCAGGCTCCTAGCCTCAGCAGAAATAGGCCCATATCGCAAATGAACTACAAAGCCCAATATACTGTAACACCTATGGTTATTCTGACCCAACCTCATCATTGCGTTAAAAGCATATTCACTGGGCTCCGGCCCATTTTGTAGCCTGCATCGTTTTTTTTCTTTTTCTTTATTTTTCTTGGTCTTCGAATTGTGAGAATTTTATGCATTTTTGGGCCCAGATGTGGTACAGTACCGTACTTTCGCACTTCAATCATTCTTCCCCCTAACTTCTAGCTGAACTACGAAAATATTTTCTTTCACTCCACTTTCGGGTTGATACTTCATATTTTTTCAAACCAAAGAGAACAAGTACCAAGCTCGAGTAGTTGGAGTTTATTAATTTCCCTCTGGTTCGTACTAGTGTATTGTTAGATGATACATGGCGTTACCCTCCAGGAATAAGATGGACAGTAACATCTACCCCTGCTTGGGAGCAACTAATTAAGAGTAGGGCATAGTGACGGGTAGCAAAATACAGGTATACACATACAGAGAGGTTGTAATATAGGATATTATTGGCTATCACTTCGCCTGTAATAGCAAAATACAGTTATACAGATACAGAGAGGTGTATTATTACTAAAAGATGGGGTATGTACTAATTATAGTTACTGTGGTAAAAGACAGCACCACACCGATCAAAAAATGTACTCTGCTACATAGTGCAAAAACACAGCAGGTGCAATACAAGTTAAACAAAAGACAACCGGCACTTGACTCCCACACCTTGCCTTCATCACCTCAGCGTTACCAAGTACATCATCATACAAATTATAATGAAAACCATATCCTGTTTAGCTGTGATCGAAATCGGAGACAACCGATACTTGGTGGGGCTTGATTTACTAGCAATATATATACAGCCAATATATATATACCAAGACTAGTTGATTGCCTCTGCTGTCAATTTCTACAAGATTGTTTGTGAATTATAAGTTGGTTTTCGTTAAACCTTGCCCCATGACAAGTCCAACACCTACCTAACTTGGTCATATTGTCCTAACTTTTCACAGTCACACGTGACATGAGTTAGATGGGCAGGAAGAGAGCAAGGTTTTCTTGTATTCCTAACTTTCCCCAACAACTACACAATCTGGGAGGCGGCTGATGATGCAAAAAAATTTATCTTCTAATCTTGATCGTCAAATATCTAAGATTCAGGAGCAGTTTTCATTCCCACAAAATTCATAATTATTTAATTCGGGATCATACGTACTTGCAAGAAATTAAGGAAGGAGATAGCTAGGTCAAGTTATAGTCAACATATATATAGTCCAGCGGCAGAACATAAACCCTTTACACTCACTTATCCAAATAAAGGATTAGAGAACCAATACATTAGCTTGCTTACCTACCAATTAACATCACTGGAATTAAGAAAGGTAGCTGCACTGATAGTAGCTGTAAAAGTTTTAGAGCTTTATTCAGTTTAGATGGCTTATTCACGGGAAGTAAATTATCAGAAATAGCAGATCAGTTTTGCAGGTATCGATTAAGATGGACCAGGAAAGTACCATTTTTTTTTTTTGAACAATAGGAATTCACGCTACTCAACAGTACACAGTAATACAATCAAAGACATTACTAATTAAATTAAGGAAGTTGGAATGCAATACTCTGGCTTATCACTGCAATGGAAAGTATGTGACTAATCCCCACTTCATTTAATTTCTTAAAAAAAAAAAAAACTCAGTTCAACGCAAAAATTATTTTTAAAATGCAAGATAGTGATATATATGCTCCTATTGTGATCGTATCATTGACATAAAATAAGTCTCTTGTCAAGAGCAAATTTCACACGAGGTAAATGGGGCTGCTTAGACACATCAAGAATGAACGGTGGTCAAAAAGGGCCAGGTCCTCATCTACCATTTTAGGTTTGTAAAGCCATAACCACCAAAAGGTATTACTCGAAAAAACTACACACCCACCTAACAATCTATAGCCGAAACAGTCACTCTTGTATCTTACGTAGTTTGAGAAATCCACTTTTGAATGCCCGCGGCGAATGTATCGCTATTTAATATCCACTTGCTTGGTATTGTGGCAAACGTTGTCTGGTCCACTTTCCTACAATCTTGGCTTAGGGCTCTTTCCTTCAGGAGAAGTATTAAAAAAAAAAAAAAAGAGAGAGAGAAGAAAAAAATCATGACCAACATGGTGGGTCAATCTCCTCAAAATGGAAAGGGAGCTGGTCGAACCTTGATCATCGGTTCCAATGGGTTCATTGGCAGATTCATAACCGAGGCCTGCCTTCTATCTGGCCGGTCCACTTATCTTTTGAACAGATGCAGATCATCCTCCTTAATTTCCAAGGCTCCCATCACCAAATCCTTCCAAGACATGGGTGCTACTATCGTTTATGTAAGGCACATTCTATTCTCCCATTTTCTTGCTTTCTTCTCCGTTATTCTTTTAGTCATTTCTAATTACCCCTAATGAACGTTATTTCTTCTTCTTTTTTATACTAGAATGTTACTTGCATGGCCGTTTTTTTTTTTTTATGTTATCACTCATCATGTATCTGGTTTTGTAATATTCAGGGTTCAATCAAGGATCAAGATCTCCTGGAGAAGGTCATAAGAGAAAACAAGATTGAGTTCGTGATATCAGCTGTTGGTGGAGAGGGCATCATGGACCAAATTCCTCTGATTAGGGCCATCAAAGCAGTAGGCACCGTTAAGGTGTGTATTCTGCCTTACTCCCCGACTCCCGAGTGTTGACTTGGAATATACAGAAAGCTACCTCTTAGAATATGCATTTTCTTTTTTTTTCCTGATAGAATCTTAGACTATGCATAAAGTGTAAACTTAAGATAGAACAGTACCTCTTTGGGACCATTTTTTTTTTTAAAAAATGTTTTTATTTATTTTTTGAACTCAAATTGGACCAATTTAATTCAAGCCATTTCTCAACGCAATTAATGATAAAAGGAAATTTAATTGGCAGAGGTTTTTGCCATCCGAGTTTGGGCATGACATAGATCGATCCGACCCGGTGGAGCCAGGGCTTACCATGTACAAGGAAAAGCGACAAGTCAGACGGTTCGTTGAGGAAACCGGGATACCCTACACTTACATTTGCTGCAATTCTGTCGCTGCTTGGCCATATTATAACAACACTCACCCTGCTGATGTTCACCCACCATTAGATGAAATCCAAATCTATGGTGATGGAACTGTCAAAGGTGTTTATATAAATTGCTTGTCTTCCCTTTTTCCCATGTCTTTTGTTTGACTTTTTGTCACAAAATTACTTTTGTAAAGCATACATTTCTAGCACTTAGATTAATACTAAACATACTTTTGATTTCCTCACAGCATACTTTGTGGCTGGTTCTGATATTGGGAAATTTACAATGAAAGCAATGGATGATGATAGGACACTCAATAAGACCGTCCATTTTAGACCTCCTAAGAATCTACTAAACATGAACGAACTTGCTTCTTTGTGGGAGGATACCATTGGATCCCGACTGCCTAGAGTTACCGTCACAGAAGATGACCTACTTGATGCCGCTAAAGGTTTTGTCTCATATATATTCATATCCATGCAACTATAGTAGAATGCGTATCAAGCAAGCATGGTGTATCATTTACTATGTTTTTCTTTGATTGCAGAGATGCGTATCCCGGAAAGCATAGTTGCTGCATTCACTCATGAGATTTTCATCAAAAGATGCCAAATCAACTTCTCCATGGATAAGCCAACTGATATTGACGTGTGCTCCCTCTATCCGGACCTACCTTTTAGACCTCTTGATGAGTGCTTCAAAGATTTCCTCACCAAAATAGTTGGCACACCAAAAATAGTTACCAGCACCAAGCCCGTGGGCAGCAACAATGGTATCATGGTGCCAAGTGTCAAAGAAGGAGCTCTGATTATGACTGCATAATGTTGTTCACCAGAGGGATCTGAATTTTCTGCTTGAGCCTTGAGATTTTTATGTTGGAGAATTCAATCCGTTATCCGTATTAAAGACAATTTATTATGCCGGCTGCTTGTATCATCTTAGTTTCTATTCTCCGGGAAGAAAATGTTGCCCGCTTCCAAAACAATTGCAGACTTTGGGACGGGGAGTCTCATTGTTTAGTTGTTTCATGTTTGAGTATTGTCTGTCACTGTCAAGAAGTTTGTTCTTCGTAGTGGGTATTAAATTTCTTATTCGGGCCTAAGTTCCGCATTTGTAATTTCTCTACATTAATTTTAAGGATTTCCTAATAATTATTGTCTGCTACAAAGTTTGTTTTACTCTAATTATGATAGCCCACAACTCTGAGTGGAAGCTCGTGCAGAGGTGTAGTCCATACTCCATAGACCCCTTACACCATCTCCCTTAAGGGGAGTGAATGGGGCCACCAGCACCTGCATGATCGTTGCAAAGCACCAACTGTGTTGGCTTTGTGCCATCAAATTTTAGGAGCTTGGGTAATAGTCTTGCACATGTTCTCCCATAGCTAGTAGTAGGCAAAGTGAAAAATAAAACTCAAAATATCTGCCAGCATTGATATTAGGTTGTCCTCACCAAACGCATGCTTATTTTTAATCTTCCAAAGGTGCCAGACTATGACTCCGATTCTTAGACTCCAAGGGCATCTCGAATTGATGTCAGCACCAAGGGATTTACTAAGGTTTGTGGATTAAAGCATATGTTACTGGATATTTTTGTTTGAGACTATTCTAGTCACATTCCGAAACGTAATGCATAGTTTGTAGACAAATTTTTGGTTGGTTCTAAGGCACCACAACTTACAGGAATAAATTTCACGGCCATTTCTTCAAAGAAAATAGACAAACCAACCCGTTCATTTCTTGCCCAAATACATCCTTGTTGGAGGTTATCCTCATCGTTTTCTATCAAAAAAAGAAAAAAAGAGGAAACGAGAGTGAGAGAGCTTGTCAACCTTAACCGTGGAAGAAGCATAACTCAACGCACTTTTGCAGCAGACGTACAAAAATTTATATATATTTCTGGTTGGTGTACGTGGAATATTCTGAAAACCAGTATCTTGAACCAACAGAGGTTATAGACTATTTACATTGTGTATTTCTGGAGAAGAAACTAACAAGAGAAAAAAAGACAGCTTAGCTACTCTGTTGTATCTCTCCTACCGCTCAATTATGTTAAATTTGAGCACGGCACTCAAATAGCAAGAGTTCTGGTGTTTCTTAAAAAGAGCTTCCCTGTTAACAGTTTTCTCAGCTTCACTGTGCAGCGAGCGCTACTGCACTGGAAATCATCCTCGATATTACGAAAGGCTGGGCAAGTTAGAAACTACACATCATAGACAGGTAACCGCTCCTCGATAGCGACACGGCAAATTGGACACTTTTTACACTTCTCAGAGCAGGTGCTGGAATAATTGAAGAGTTAGAGAGGATAACAGAAACATTACAAGTAAGAGAAAAGAGCACATAAGGACATACATATATAAAGTCAAGATCAGGTAGTGTGATACCTGCAAAGGATACGATGTCTACAAGGAAGCAGGACAATGCTAATCTCTCCCTCAAAGCAAACACGACATAGCACTTTTTCCTGATTAGTAGATCAAGATATTGGATAGAAATCTAGGTTAGTGAAGGGAACATTATAGGTAATGAGTTGCACTGCAGAAGAAAAGATCTTGCAATTAATTTAGAAGAAAAAAGAGGAGTTCTTAGCAACAACCATTGCTTGCCTATGTAAAAACAATGCATTAGGTAAATGGATGATCACGACACAAAAGCTGGAAGCCCTATGTAACTTTCTAAGAGGAAATTAGACAGTACAGATAGAACAAAAAACATTGTTGATAACAGCAATGTGTCTAGGCCGTTTATGATATTACTTTCAAACTTCAGCTAATTTATGGGGCTAAAAATGATTCCTCAGCCAGAACTAGAGCAAAATATAGATGATATTTCAAGTCAACAAAGAAGGTTCAGACCAGTACCAGAGAACAGCAACAGTAACATGATATATGGTGAATGTTTCAATGACAAAGGATGATCAATCTTTAAAAAAATACTTTCATTTTCAGATCATCCATCCCTTAAAGATGAAAGTAGTCAAAAGATAAGGATGCTACATTTTGAAGTCTTTCAAACTCCTGCTGGCTATATTTAGTGATTTCTGTTTGCTCACCAAGAGCTGCCTGAAGCCTCCAGACCTGACATTAAAGAAAGGCATATAAATATATAATTGGGGGAAGCATAGGCTTGTTAGAAATACAGATTATGCTCATATGGATATTTGAGTTCTGGCAGTCGCCACAATTAGCATAAAAAGGCAAATCATTTAGCCACCTCCTCAGCAAGATCTTTTTTAGGCATTTTCTTCACTATCTCAGGAGGATAACCACAGAAAGTGTTGTACCTGCATGTTGAAGAACCGAATGCAAAAAGATCAGCCCAAAAAGTGCATTCTATCTTACTACAATATTTTGCAGGTACTCAAAAGACATAAAATTCAACAGCTAAAAGTGGTTGATGTAGCCTCATCAGGAAAAATGGGATTTATTGAGTAGTAGTACTGTAGTACTTCACTGAAGTTCCAAATTCTGTTAGTTTCCAGTAAGCACTTAAACTCCCATGCAGGTGCAAAAACGAACGCTCATATTATGGCGAGAAAAAGAAAAAAGGAACAAATCTGCTTCCATTGTGCATTACCATTAAACTTAAGCTAAAACAAGTGTATACTAACCCAGAAGCTCCCTCATGGTACAGTCGAGCCTGTTCCTCTCGACTTCCCTCGTCAATAGACCACCACCCCAGCAACCTGTTTCAACATATTAAAAAATGCAGAAAAAGTTATTCTGAAGTTTTCACAAGGCATCAATACTTCATCGATCAATCACTCACATGTTTTACCAATAGAGCTTTGGGTTCACATTGAAAGCCCAAACTTACCTGGAACCATGATGCAAGAACCCCAAGCAATCGTGAGCGTGGGAAGAAAATCTAAAATATCTTCCTGTTGCAGCTTCACTCCTTACTAAAAGAACAAGCTTCTCCACCAACTTGGAAGCTGCAAACAGCACTCCGGCACCTTGAAGTAGGAAAAGAGGAGAGAAAAGCACTGGAAGTGGTATGTTTTTAGCACCAGGCGGAGTTCCCTGAATTTCAGAGGGTAAGATTAAAAAAATTCGAACCAATAGACATGATGAAAGTTCAAGCAAGTACATACCTCTAAACGCATACAAAGAAGGACCTGGAAACCAATTAAAGGAATCTTCATAATATGGCCACCAATATCTTGCAGACCACATACTCTATCCTGATGTTGACCTCCCTCTGGAGCAACTACTAAGCCACTATTCCAGTCAAGATATCTAATTGTTGTAGAAGACGAAGTAGGTTCTCTTGTTCTAGCATTTCTATGGATCACTGGATTGGACCACTTTGTACAAACAAGAAAGGCAAAGCACTCTGCAATACTGCAGAAAGAATGGACAGATTTGTCATTACATTGGCTCAAAATAAAAGACCTATGGAAAAATTCAGAGTATCATGTTCTAAAAGGTAAATAGAGAAATTGAGAGCACGGAAGATAAAGGAAACAATACCTAAAATTTATGAACAAGTCCCACCAGCCAAGAGCACCAATATCACCTGAAATGTTTTATGAGAGAATAAAAATTAGGCATGTTTTATCGGAATTGTGTATCAAAATCACTAGCACAGATCATGAGAAACCACAAAGATTGTCCTTATGACAGCACCAAAAAGGAAGTATAGTGACAGCACAACAGATTTTCTCTGATTTTCTCTGTTGCCGTGAAGTTGTCTTCCAGCATATAACCTTACTTTCCAAAAGAATTTTGTAGTAATTTATCAAGAAATAGAAGCTAAAATAACACAGCTGCTTCTGGAACCAAGCATGCAGTACTTCTAATTACCTCGTTCTTTGCATCCTGTAGGACCAAATGTTAAGTCAGGCAGTCATGCTGAGTATCGCATGGATGAGAGCAATAGGAACAACCAAATAAAAACACGACGCTCACAAAGGAAATGATATTCCACAGTACATTTTGGGGGCATTAATCTACATCTCAAAAGTATGGAAGGTTCAAGAAATTACCAGATAGCTTCAGAAGGGTAAAGACCGTTGCAGCCACAAAGAACACCATAGAAATTGCTACCCAAAAGTGCTACATGAAAAAAAAGGATGGAATTCATTAACATAAGAACCCAAAACAACAATGAACAGAATCAAAAACCCAGCCAATACCAACATTTTGATCTGAAATTGACAAATACCAATCTGCAAAACTTCAGGCCAAAGTCTTGCAACCGGATACCAGAAATATATGAATATGAATCCTAACATAAATAATTATTCCAAGTGGAAAAGCCAATGAAAAGTTTTCTGTGGTTCAGAAGTTAGAAAGCATCAGCTACATATCTAAAATTAATATGATATCATACTTGGAAGAAGTGAATCAATTCTCAGTTGATGACATAACCATGCAACAAGCCAAAGCTTAGATTCCGTAAATCAATGATTTCTTTATTAAAATGAAAAGAAGTCCAAAGTTTATTGACAGTGCAAATTCACAAATAAATACAACTTGACAGTAGAAGCTTGGTTATTGACAGGAAACTAGCAAGTAAACCTGTCAAACAAAAAAACATCATCAAAGGCACCAAGGAAAACTAGTATATAAGAGTATCAATTAAAAGAAACTTTTGAGTCATGCTTGGATAAAACCTACAGGCAATGTCTCCCATATCGCTTCGTCACTAATGCTGTCTTCTTCTCCTGGCATTAAAGCCTTGCACATCCTGTGAAAGAAAAGAAAAGCCATTGCTAACTTCAAAAGTAATTGAAAAGAATCAAATCTACCAGTTCAGAAATGGAAGGACAGTAGCACAGATTTTGCTACGCCAATAAGCATAGATATGCAAAAACCAAATATTGCAGGACATCCAATAGAAGATTTATCAAGAGTCGCTGAAATGCTAAAGCAAATACCTGAAATTGTCGATGAGAATAATTACTTGAAACGCCAATAGTGGAATAAAGACAATCTTCAAGTTTATGGCTGAAATACCATGAACTGCAAGGAAGACAGGATGTTATGTAATGAGTCTGAAGAAACAACTAATTGCATAATCAAAAAGCAACGAACATAATAATTAGAGGACTTGTTAAAGTGGAGAAGCATAGCAGGAAAATAGAAGTAATGACAGGGTATCGTCTATATACCATAAATGCTCTCAAGATATATACACAGGAGCAGTTCAAATGCTATAAGCAGTGGTGTTGCTACAACTGCATGGCACGGCGCCCACTGTTCAATAAAACAAAGTCTCAATGTTGTATACATTCATAAAGTTGCTCACATATTCAAAAGAAACTCACAAACAAACATTGAACAAACAAAATTATTAGAAAAGGTAAAAAATTTATACAAAAATATTTAGGAACAGAAACAAATGTAAAAATTGGCGTACATGACGATTACGAGGAATGGATGGAGCAGGCATTGAGAACCTTCCTCGAGCAACAACTCCATGGAATATCCAAAGCGGAAAGAAAATTAACCTGAAAATCCAATCAGTAATTGTTGAGCAGAAGACACCGTATACTAATTAAGAAACAGCCCACTCCCTAATCCCTATACCCAAATCTAATCTAACTCACACGAAGCATCTCACCCCAAGTTGCACCTAATATGCTCACTTTTTATGTTTAATTTGGAAACACCCAACGAATCAATGAACAAAGTTACATCAGTTCCATTTTCGGAGTCCAATTCTGATTCTCACGAATTGAATTCCCCCCCTCCCCAATCTAATTGAAGCACTGTAGCTCCAAATTCACATTCTCATCTCCACTTCGCATAAACCTCATTCAAATTCCAGACCACTAACACGTCAATCCTAATAATCCATTACACAAACGAACGAAAAGAAAAAAAAAAAAAGCCCAGGGATACGTGTAATTAGTAATTACAATAACAAAAGCCGAAACGAAACAAGAAAAAAAAATGGAGAAAATAAAAGAAAAAATAGAGAGAAGAAGAAAGAAGAAAGAAGAAACACTGACCACCAGGAGCAGGAAACGACGGAATCGAGCTTGAGGACAAGGAGGAGAGTGAAAGCGAAGAGAAGGCAGTGAGCTGCCAGCGCCTGCACCGACTTCAACACTCTTCTCCAGCTCATCATTTTCTTCTTCTTCTTCTTCACTCACTCCTTTCCTTCTAATAATAATAATAATAACAGTAACAGTAACAAACAATCCTCCTCCTAATCAACAAACAACTTATTGACTAATTATTACGATTATTATTATAACTGCGATTATCCAAAAAGGCAAAAAATCCTACTGGATCCCAATCCCTACATATCCCCGTCGAGACAATCGAAAATCCTCACAACAGAACGCCTCCTTCCTTCCTTCCTTTTCTATGGAGAAGTTTTTTTTTTTTTTCGTTTCTAATTTAAAATTTTGAAAAAGAAAGAAAGAAAAAAGAAAAACAGGTAGAGAGGGTTTGGGTTTCAGTTTACAGTGGGCGCCATTAAAGCTGCGTGGAAAGAAAGAGAAAGAGAAAGTGGATGACTATTCAGATTTTTTTTATTTAATTCTGTTGTTTATTATTGTATTACTGATATTTATCTGCCATCAACCCAGTTAGTTGGATATTTTGATTAATATAAAAACAAAGCGCATTTACTACCTCGTCCTTTTCAAATGGATGTTACGAAATTATTACTTTATTAATACAATAGTAATAAACACACACTCTCTCTCTCTGACTTTGCTTTCACGGCAGAATAACGCGCTCCCCGCTATTCGACGCTTCAGGATTGTCCCGTTTGGCGCGCCTTCCTCGATTTTTTTCGATACCGTCAATCTTCTTTTTTCTATTATGGTAAGGTTTTTTTTACTGTGAAAAATCTTCATTTATCTTTGATTCTACCACCATTTTGTGTTTCTTTCCTTCAAAAAAAAATTAATGAGATTACTAATTTACTATTATCGAGAGGAAAGGACAGAAATTTGCGATACATCTGGGAAATTACAGTTTAAAACGAAAAGAAATTGATTCTCATAAGGTAGCAAGACTGCAAGAATCTCGTCAGAAAATCTAAGTTAGTTGTGATTGTGATCGACTAACATGTTCTGGTTACACTTGGATCAATTCCGTTTGTTTCATTACCGCTACCTAATTTAATCATGGACCTTTTCAGTATAAAATTCAGATGGAATCTAGAAAATAAGGATAGTAGGTGGAGGGTTTTTTTTTCTTTTTTCTTTTGAGGAAAGATAGTAGGTGGAGGTTAAACCATCCAATCTTTGGTGAACTGAGAACCTCAAATACATCATTTATTGCCAAATAATGACTTCATTGAATAAAGCATAATATAAGTACATAGGAAGAATATACAAAATAGAATCATATCTTTTTCGTTGTGTTTAGAATCGTAGCTTGCTAATTAAAGCCGTGTCAAGATTGAAAAAGAAAAAATCGAGTTTACAAGCACTGTTTAGTTCATGTCTATTGATTTCGTTGCCTTCAAAGGTATATTGCATTTGTTAGAACACGAATTGCCTAGTATTCCAATTCGGGAAGTGCTAAATTGGAAAGAGGTGAATTTTTGGAAGTACAAAATTCTGGCACTGACAATTTTGGATTTGCTAGAGCCTAGAGGTGAAATTTTGGATTTGCTAGAGCCTAGAGGTGAATTTTTTTTTGTTAACATACACTTATTCAAGGATAAGCTTATTCGAGAAATGTGATTTTTTTATTAAAATCTTGAAATCTTCCTAGCTGGTGTGTTTCATTTTTTTTTAATATTGGAAATTTTTTGTGGGAGTAATCGAAATCGAATAGTAGACTCACGGGATATTTGTACGATTTTTTGGAACCCGTGATTTTTTTTTTGCTCAATGAGATATATCGTATTATTCCTAAAGAAGAAAGGTATACCATATTTGAGCCCAAGTAAAATTGGACGACCATTGTTATACTTACCCCCAACAGGTAGATCTCGTTCACAAGAAAACAACTAACAAATGAAGAGACCAACCGTCCTGTCGTCTTAGGCCCCGTAACATCAATATTCATTGTCGGCCCATGAAAAGAAAGGACCAAACATGTGATCTCGTGTATTGGATTATTCTTTCTGGTTGGGACTCGTCAATTTCACCCCCACTTTTGGCTTTTAAATAATCAAGTTACGTTTTTCTCAAAAAAAAAAAAAAAAATAAAGTATGCCCCAATTGCACCCGCACAATTTTGACATTCCCCTATTTATCAATTAATAAATTGATTTTTGGGCCGAAAAGTAAATAGCAAAATATTTTTAGTGAAATAATCAATACTTATTTTTGATCCCCAATAATCACACATTTGCTTTTGGAAAAAAGTATATAAATATTTTTTATATAAAAATAGCACTTAACATTGTATATCCTATCATATATTATATGTTTTAAGTTATTTGAAAAGTACATAATAAACGAAAACATATAATAATAGAAAATATTAACATGAGAAAATAGTTGAATATTGATGTATGAGTTTATTGTGTAATATGATATCTTATTATAACCATTGTGTAGTAACTAATAAAAACAGTAATTGCCAACGATAGTTGACTTAGTTAGTTCAGGTTCAGTAAGCATTCCCATTAGGTTGAGAGTTCGAATCTCACCGACAGTCCCTCTTGCTGGGTAGTCTGTAAATACCACTGTAAGGGCCCGTTGGACCCGGTGGTTTGCCCTGGCCCTGGCCCTGGACTGGGGCACCCTCAACCTAAACTTTTTTTCATTAAAAAAAAATAGTAATTTTAATTCCAATAATACACCACTTACATCATCATCCTTAATATAATACCTAAAACCACTTACCATGGTCATGCTTTTTCTGCCTTCAATTCTGCCAAACAAACAGAATCCGCATATCTCTTCCTTGCTGCTTAATACGTATACCAAAATCTCACTTTCGCCCTAAGTCAATCTTTGCTGAAATCACTAAATATGTCGTCTAAGTAATTAGTAACTGTATACCTGGCATAATGGCATATGTGTTACCATATTGATTGGTGTATATACGTCATGGAGTATAGGTCATGGAGTAGGAGTACCACCAACAAAGTCAACAAGCAAACAGATTTATTTGGTAATTACCACTTCGCATGACCACTATATAAATTAACTAGTTTACTACGTAATATAATGCCCCTGATTTCTTTGTTGTCTTCAGTCTGCACCAGAAACAACAGACGGAGCAGGAGTCAGGTCTTTGTTTCTTTTTTTTTTTTGGTTCGAGTCAGGTCTTTGTTTTGTTGCCAACTTGATCAACTAATCAAATATCTAGAAATAGACAAACTAATAATTGGCCTGACAGATATTCCCAGTTAACTAATATGCACCAGAAATTGCCTTTTAGCTAAGGTGTCGAGCAAAGGGACAAGTTGATTATATAAATGCTTTCATAATCTTATCTATATGGGAAGGTCCTGAACAACTGTGCCGATACCGACATATTCATAAGCTGGCCAGGTTCCGTGGCTCGAAACAGATATATACGAACCTCACCTGGATTCTGGTTATTAATTATTTGTTTGTTTGTTTGTTTTATATTTTATTTTAGTTAGCGTTACGAATGCTTTTTTTTCCCTCTAATCCGACCCTTAACCTAGGAGAGGGTCGACATATATACCAAATGTAAACTAATGAGAGCAAAATGTAAACTAATGATAGGTTCACAGGATATATAAAATATGGATAAAATATTAATTGCTTTTCGTACTTGAAAATTGAAAGCAACCATGACAATATTTTATATAAATATATATATATATATATATATATATATATATATATATATATATATATATATATATATATATATATATATATATATATATATATATATATATATATATATATATATATAAGACTTGGTTATCCTTCAAAAGCTTTATCGAGGAGAAGAAGGCATTGGAATAGAAAATATCTGCCACACCAATTGAGGTTGGTTCAAGTGGTAAGCGACTTATTCCACTTAAGCGAGGTCTCGGGTTCGAGTCCTTGTGTACGCAGAAAACCTCATTTGGGAGACTCACCCACCATTACCTAGGTGCGCCACCCGAGTCGAGCTAGATTTAATCTGGTACCTTTGATGTCCTTAAAAGTGTACCGACCCGAGATACTAGTGGAAAACCAAAAAAAAAAGAAAATATCTGCCACTTTGGTGGTATTTGGTGGGCTTCCGGCGGACTACGCGGCCTGCAGTGTTTTCCTGTGTCTCCCGATCCCGAGTGTAAAATATCTCTTTGAGTAAGTTTGGAGATATTTATATGGTTCTAAAGGTAAACAACCAACCCGGTTATCTGATCCAGACCTAAATTGTGGACGCAGATAATTTATCATGAAGCATTTTTTTTTTCTTCTTTTAATCATGGTTTACCATGAAGCTTGAGGTGCAAAAGACTCAAAGAGAGCTCCCCTGAAGAGGCGGGGAAAAGGAAAAGAAAAACTACATTTTAACTATTACTAGGAACAGTAGGCAGGCCCAACAAAATTGCAGGGGGCGAAATTGGCCCGTCTAGCCAAGTCATGGCCTACAAATTGCCAACTCGGATTCTATGGGATACAGTCATAGAGCCTGTAGCTATTTACAAAGTTAGAAACCCAAACCTACCCTGCACAAAATTAAGGGGAGAAGAAAATGCCAGAACAGTATGTAGAGACTGCAGCCTTCTCTCGCATTCAATTAGACACTTTCTACATGCGCATACAAAATGAAGGGGAGAAACAAAAGCTGTCCACCATATGCAACTTCTTCGCAGCCTTAGAAAGTTTTCTACGTGTATCTAACCAATACTATCTCCCTTGCAGGGCCTAAAAGAACTGCTGGAGCCATTGACAGTCGGCTGCATCTTTCTCCAAGCTATCCTTCATTTTGCTTATGTGCTGTAGAGCCTCCTTTAAATCCATCGTCTCTAAGGGCAAATCAGTGAACTCCTTTAGAAACTGGTGAGCGCGGGCCGCACCTCTTGACATGTCTTCAGCATCCCACTCCCTCTTTCGTTTTGATCCAACCTGCAAATCATAAATTCAAAGGGTCAATTTCAAACCCATTATAATTTATTCTCCAAATGTTACCAATTCCCTAGTTCTTTGGTTTTTCAAGTTCAAACCAGATGCGTAAAATTTATGGATGAACAGACACTAGCAGATTAGATATCAGAACTAACTGTGTTGTTCAAAAGTCCTTGTTAGTTGAAGTAACTTTACGTAATAGGTTGTCAATCGACAAACATACGCTAGTAGTCCTAAGTCTTGCTTTACTTGTTTCTAAAGTTTATCGATCGATCAGAAAGTCCGATATTTTCGATATCGACCGATCATCGTAAGAGGAGCCTTGAGTGGAGAAGAGATCGTGGTGGACAAATAATTGTGCTAGGGGAGAAATCTTCCAGTTCAGCAGCTTTTTCTCGTGCAAGGGCAACAACACTTTCGGGAAAGTTGGCAAATTCTGCAACATGAATACCAAAACTTTGATCACAAGCTCCTGGTTCAACCTGTAAACACAACTACATTGGTTAAGCAGTCTCAAGAAGTTATCTTTGCTCATGGAGTAGATGACTATGGAGTAGAAAAGGTATGACATTTGGATGAAAATGTTTGGGCACTAGAACTTTGCCAGAACGTCTGAAGTACTTATGCCATGGTTGTTAAGCCAAAACGCCAAAATATTTATGTGGTTGCCTCACATCATTGAAAATGAGGTTGCCACGCATGATGACACAAGTATACTGGGAATTTTAGTAAATTCCATTGGCAGCACTTGCAGAATTAGCTATCCTAACATGACCTCAATGAAACTCTATAAAAGGCATTGGAAACTAAAGCATGATTCAACAACATTATAAGCGTCTCATATGTCCTCCAACTAGAAAGGGAAACTAATGTGTACAGAAAATAAAATACCTTGTATAGCATTGTCAGCTTTCGACTTGATGAGTCTATGTGTGCACTAACATGATAGTTTGCCACGCCAACTATTTGTTTCATATCAGGGTCAGCGTTAGGTTTTTCAAGGCCTAATGCAGTCAGCTCATGGAAGTGGGTTGCAAACAAAGTAGGTGCCTTGATCACTTGAACAAGGTGTTCGCATATGGCCCACGCTAGACCTGAATGCCAGAAGAAAATATGATGAATACTTATGAAGTCCCGCAAAGTACCAAAATAAAAATCCAGATTAAATATATTTAGGTCACCATCATCAACAAAAAAAAAGAAAGAAAAGAAGATAAAAGAAGAGAGCCAATAATTGAAAAAGGAAACAAACTATTAACAGAAATGACATACAAGGAAGATTATTTCAGAGCCTGGGAAGCAGACCTACCAAATCCATCATAAGTTGATGTGCCACGGCCCAACTCATCAATGATTATCAATGACTTGTCTGTTGCGCCTTTCAGTATTGAAGCAGTTTCAAGCATTTCTTGCATAAAGGTAGACACTCCACGTAGCTATAAATAACAAAAATAAAATCATAAAGTTCTACATAAATTAATCTAGTGATATCTTATTCATCATGGCAAGGATGAAAAGACATGATCCAAAGAGTTAAAGAATGACTGACATTCAAGGTGAAACATTTTCTGGCCACATCCATAAACTTACATTGAGGTCTGTCCAGTGATTTAGACATTGAGGATTTACGTGGTTTAGTTGCATGAATTATCAATCATGCATAACATATAAACCAATAGCAAAGAACAACAGTAATTGGTCCGTGTTGTCATAATTGTCAGAGACGTGGCCTTTGACTAAATTGCAAACCCGCCCACTTACTGTTATATTGGTTCCTAGTACTCATCATCAACAAAAAATTTCAATCACACCCATAAGTCACCAAGATAAGTCCATTTTGACGGCATGTACTTAATGTAAGGGCTGCATTCTAGAACTTATATTGCTAATTATTTCTATGCTCCAAACAGTGAACATGTAGGCAAGATTGTGCATCTTTCAACCTTATCTTAGCTCAAATGCAGCAGATAAATGGCGGCTCTAAGTCATACATTCCAGATTACTAGTAAATTTCAACATGACGAGCAAAAAAAGCATTATGCCATAGAACTCACTTGGCAGTCGCCAGCACCCACACGAGCAAAAATGCAGTCACGGACAGAAATGCTGGCCTTGTCACATGGAACGAAAGAACCAATTTGTGCCATGAGGATATTAACCCCAACCTACAAGGAAAAGAATAACATATAGATATGACACCCCAGGAAAATCATCCACCAAGTACTTTCCATGACCTTTTGGAACAAGATACTCAGAAGGAAATTGGCATATCCAATTATATGATATGCTACAATACAGTGACATCAAAGAAAACTGCAGACAGGTACTCTTAATTTGGACTTTGTCCAATTGTAGACTTAAATTTTAACACACACTTAAGAGCAGCAATATCATGAATTTCATTTATATGTAATAGGCATTGACAGGTGAATGGCAATCAACTGAATGTTAAGAATCATACCTGCCGAATATATGTGGACTTCCCACCCATATTAGGCCCTGTGATTATTTGGAACCAACTCTTTCCTCTGACCTGATATGTGCCAAAACAGAAAAGAAAAAGGAAGGACAGAACCACAGAATAAGAAATGAGGGAAATGGAGACAGAGAAAGCAAATTCGCTTTAATCAGTTGAATACTTACAAGATTACAATCATTTGGTATAAAATTCACCCAGTCTTGAGCCTCCACACAAGGATGTCTACTCCCTTCTAATATGATATCACCCACCTCCTATTATAGAATAGCCAGAAAGGTAAATAACATCACAGTGAAAAATAGTTATTTTCCTATTAGGGTGAGCACGGTGAAAGTAAAGCAGAAAAGTACGAGTAGATTATTACTGATGGAGTGATGTCTGGTCTTGTATATGGAGTAGGACAACTGGAAGCCAAATCAGCAAAGCTGAGCAAGACATCCAATTCAGAAAGCATACCCGCTAAATGTTCAAATACCTGCATCACAGAATTTATATTAAACCAGAACAAGAACCAGAGAAAGGAACTGTATGTGATAGAAACTGATACCTCAGAGAAAGTTGCTGTTGTCTGGACAACACGATTGACCAGCTCTTTTTGACAATTTTTGTACTCCTCTACTATCTTTTGATATTGGTCCCCTAATTTTTTCAGTTTTGCATTCGTGAATTTCACTCCATCTTTTCGTGTTTCAAGGACAATAAATTGGGAGGTCAGCTTTTTCCTTATTTTTGGCTCTTCCTTCTTTGTAATTCTGAAGACATGTCCAAATTGCGTTCCTTTGTCTAACTTTAATCCCTTATCTAAAGGTAAATCAAGGTCACAGGAAGTTTGCTTATGCAAATTATGAATTTGGACCTCCAAGGACTCTTGCTGGTTTTTCAGTATGGCTAGTGCAGGGTCATAACCAGGTGAAATCATGTAGTCCCCATTCTCAAGTTGATCAAGGTCAACAGCAGTTTCCACAAGAGCAACGAACTTGTTCAAGTGATCATCATCAGTCCAGGATTCAAGAGGATCCAGATACCTTTCTTTGATCAAGGATGAAAATTGGCCATCATACCGTTCCATAGCACTTTTGATAAAAGGAAGTCTTACAGTTGACTGTAACAACCAAACACACCATGTTAGCAACAGAACTCTTTTCAACTAAAAGATTGAGATGGAATATAATTACAGCATTTGACTGAAATTTGTAAATAACAATCAGCTGCAATGTATGCTGCGTTGGGTGGGGAAAATTGATTCATCTAATAAAAGAGTACGAAACAGCCAGAATTCCATTTTGCCTATAAGGTGCAGTTCAACAGTAAAAAATGATTATCATTGACCAGATACAGAAAAATATAACGAACTGAAGCTTAAAAAAACAAAAAAAATTGAAGCTGGTTTTGTAGCGAATATCAGACTACGCCAGCCAACTAACAAAAACTATGTTAATCAAGGCAGTAAACATAAATTGGAGAAAAGAATTGATATCCACCTGATAAAGTTTCACAATATGTTGCAAACCAGCCCGTCTCTTCTCAACAATGTGCACCAGTCTATCAATATCTGAGATTCTTTTGAGATGCTGCCTTAGATCTTGACGAAGTGCAGTATCCTCAACAAACGTCTGTACCAAGTCCAGCCTGGAGTTTATTTCCTCTACGTCTAACAAGGGCTGTTTTAGCCACCTATGAAGCAATCGTTTTCCCATCCCAGCAGTGCAGGTCCTATTCATTAGACCAAATAAACTAAAATTTTTGTTCGCATCAGTTTTGTTTTCAAGTACATTCAGTGCTCTGATGGCAGCAGAGTCCAATCTCATATAACTGTCAAGATTGTATTTTCTAATAGTATAACTTCCATAGTTGCTCTCATCTGCAAGCAATTCTGCATAAGACAATAGTGCTCCCAAAGCAACAGGTGCAAATTCAAACGTACCAATTAAATCTCTAACTGGTTCAATGGAACCTTTGACAAGCCTACCAAGATCCTGCACCAAATCCCTTGCTTTGAACTCATTTTTCTTTCTTTCAGTTAACATGACTCCACATTTGTCTAGAGCATCACGCAGAGCTCTACATTCACTGGATTTGCTGCTCTCCAAGGGTAAAAGACATTCTTTACAACCAAGAGCAACCAAAGCTGACTCCACATTTGTGAAGTGGCTATCATCCAAAAATTCTGCCAATCCAAGAAGAGAGAACCAGTTTAGTTGCATTGAATTGGGTTGTCTTGTAGGTAAAAGAGAATTCAAACCCTTTTCACGTTGTTGGTGTCCCCTTAGGACGTAAAGTAACAATCGTTTGTTTTGTAGTAGTTTTGAGGGTTCTAAAGGTCCTCAGGGTGAAAAGTGGTCGGAGGTTAACCTAGGTGAAGGGAGTATTTCGAGTTCCCAACGATCTGTTCTCTCCAATAGTAGATCACGAGCAATGGTTTCAAACATGTTTCTACTAATGCTTACACTAGAGAGACCATTAGATCCACTACCCAATTGCCGCAAAGCAGTGGTAGTACGGTAATATGTCTTTGCAATGAAGGTTGCATTTTCACCATGAGCTGTATAATAGTCCTGTGAGTTTGCATGAGATTATATTAGAGGCAACAAATAAGCCAACAAAATGGAGCAAATTGAGATACTTAGAGAGTTCATAACTATTGTCATCAAAGACTATGGATTCCACCAGTGAAGATTAATTATCTCTTTAAACAGTGCATACCTCGTAGCAAGTCATCCAAAGCCAAATAGAAATCAAACACACAAATCGCCTAGTATAAGCTTTCGTTCTTTTCCGCAGACAGGAAGAACTCGACTTCTAATGGCATGGAAGATATTTAAAGGGAAGACTTTGTAGATATGAATATCTCCCTCTCTACCCCTCTATCATTCTTCCTCTTCTCATATTATTTCTCTCATGCCTCTATCTATGTGAGCTGATAGGTGTTATAAGTAGCGTTTATTCCTTTTAATCATTCTAGCAACATTACTATAGTGAAAATGCAAGATATGCGGACGAATCCTCAAATAGCAGATAAAAAAAGACACCCGTAAGTCTCTGACAATGTGAAGAGAAACAGGTAAAGTCATTTCTACAAACATCTAAACTGGAAAGCAATCCAAAGAAATAACAATAACTTCCTCTTCTTTGAATGTTTAAGATCACAACCAAACGATCAATTCCTGCAATTAAGTTCAACTTTTCACAATATGAACTTACCCGCCTATCAAACAGCCGAACTGCCCTCTCGTCCTGCAAAAGGAACCGCTCGCAGTTAACAATTTCGATTAAAAAAATATTTAAAATAGAAAAAAAATAGAGAACCAAATAATATCAGTAAAACAGAATACTTTATATGGCTTCAATTATAGCAAGGGACACAAACTCAAAAAGGGAGAAAGGGGGCTTACATTAGGTAGGGTTTTGAAGAAAGAGAGAAACCCTTGAGCCTGCTTAGCATCTATTAACATTTCAACAAAATTAAATCAAACCATCTCCTTCCTCAACAACAAAATACACACAATAAAAGAAATGGAAGGCCAAAATAAATTAAAAAAAATAAATAGGAAAATGGAAATCCAAGTCTAGGTTTTTACCCAGTTTGAGCTCGGGCAGCTTGTTCTGTTCTTCAAAACCATCACCATCCATTTCGATAATCGTTACTCTCACTGGAGTGCGTTTTGCGTTGAGTGTTTCTCTAAAATGAAGTGATTTTAGTGTATTTTGCGCGATTAGGGAATATAATAATTTGCCTGTTTCCTTATATATGCCCTGGTTATGGCGGGAAAAGAAAACTGATTGTGGCGCGGTTTGGGGGCGCGTGTGTTTCAACCGCTGCAAGTTTATTTGATATCCGATTAGTTCATTAATCTTCTTCTATGGAACGGAAATGAAAGGTCCATTAAGAAAAATAAATTTAATTTTTGCAGCAAAAAGGGGTTAACAACGATTTAACTGCGAAGATTAGGAATGCTGTATATAATTGCCCACATTTTACGTAATCCCCGTTTGGAATCCACAGTCCATGGATGATTGGGCTTGAGGTGCAGGCGGTTCTACAACCCTACTCCCGAGCCCAGCCTATGTTCACTAGTTGGACCGGTCCACAGTTTCTGGATACTGGACTTGAGGTACAGTCGGTTCATTTCCTATATAACTTTGTAAACATGTTTCTGCTGACCCTTTAAGTGCAAGGACACTTTGAAGTCAACTGATGAAAGTACAATTTATTCCAGTCTTTACTGTACAAAAATATTTGGGTTATTTTGTACGAAAAAATTGGTTATCATTTATTTATTTCTTATTTTGTTATAAACCCATGTCTATATAAGGATTATGGAGAGAATGTTAAGGCAAAAATTATGGCCAAATAAATTAGTTAGAATGTGGTTTCTATTCTATGAAGCCCAATGACGACCAGGTATGTGTGAAAAATTAAAATACATGAAAAACAAGATTATTAAAACCGAGCCGGACTGGCTGGTTCAACCTGGAACCGCCCATGTCCCGGTCCGATTTTCTACGGTACGGTTTTCCTTATGTTTTCCTAAGCGGTAGGAATTGGTAGAACCAACCGGTTTTTAACGAATCGGCTGAACCTTGCAATGTTTTTGCCAATTGATTTTCATGTTTAAAATTAAAATTACGGATAAGAATAGAAATTGAACCCTAAACAGATATTAAAAGCCTCCAACCAAGAGAGTTATTGTAAAGTTATGTGACTTTTATATAAATTTTACTATATATTGAGAATGGTTTTAATTTTAACTTTTTTTTTTTTTTTTTTTTGATGCTAATCGATCGTTTTATTTATGAGATTGATCAAGACAAAGTACAAAAAGGGGTCATTGAGACAATGACGATTACACTGGTATCCTAGTCAACTTGAATACAAACTGTAGGCTGAAGACCCTATTATTAAGACATTGTACTTAGTCGAATATTCTGCTAACACCTCTCCACTCTTTTAGCACA